>JAHPZR010000832.1:10000-30000 GCA_019787425.1 Platygyra sinensis | reverse complement strand
AGGAAGAGACCCGGGGAAGTGAATCAAGACGATGCTCTCTTTTATCTGGCCGTAAACAACGATTAAAGGTGGACTCTCTCGCAAGAAAAAGCTGGTTTAAGTCCGGTGCTGTTGGCGTAAACAAGTCAACGGTTTAATGAAGACAATGGTTCAGAAAGCCGGAATCGAAAACGGCAGGTTTCGAAATCACAGCGGCAGAAAGACAATGATCCAGACGCTAAGTGAAAATGACATTCCCCCTACGCAAATTGCACAGCTATCTGGCCATAGGAATTTGAAGAGCGTAGAAAACTACGGCACTGTTTCAACGAAACAACAGATGCACATGACAAAAGTGCTAAGCAGTGTGGTGGCTGGTACACCAGCTTCGTCCTGTTCTGAAACAATTTGTCCGTCGTCCTCCGGCTCCTAGAATACCGGTAAGCAGTCCATGGCACTGTTCAGCGGGGCTGTTATTAAAGGTGGTAATTTTTTCCATTCATATCAACACAGTAAATCATTCTCCGACGCTTACCACAGATCCGTCAAGTCCCGAAGCGGCGAGATGGAAACGTCTGAGGCCTTTAGAACTGGAAAGTGACTGTGATGATAACTGAATATTGACTTTTTTGCATGACATTAGGTAGTTCGTTGGCGTGGCTTCCTTATAGACATTTAACTTGATTGATATATGATGAACACAGTAAGTGTAAGAATTTTATGCACATTTATTAACTTGTTGTTGAGAAATCTTTAAATTACTTTTTACGCTTTTCATCGTCCCATTTGTGCAATTTTTCTACCAAATACAACACGAAAAAATCTCGGTACCCTAACCTGAGTATCAAGCTTTTCTTTCTCGCGGGGTAGGAGAAGGAAGCACCGGCAAAGAAAAGCCTGACACAAGGGTCTTTATTGCAGTCTTCCACCTCCTCATAGCGTGACAAGTGTCAGTGTACGCATTAGCCAATCAGAATTATTTCCGGCTGTCATGTCTACTTGCATAAATTTTGCGTGCATCAAAGATGACAACGGCGGTTGTTTTTAATTTCGTTCGGGTTTCCCTACCCCTACCCTCTTGCTAAGAAAAGGCCTGATACTCAGGTTATCGGTACCCATGAAATAAACGCATTACAGCATGGAAAATGCTTTGTACGATTTCCATTCACTCGTTGATACGTACCAGAAAACTCAACTCGTGAATAAAAATCGTACGCGCGCATTTTCTATGAAGTACCCTCCTAATCTCCATATACATAAAATTCGGAGAAAACATCATCAAGCGGGGCATGTTTTACCACGGAGTAGCATCATGCAGACATTTAACTTATATAGGTATATATGTTCTTGTAACCCAGAGATGCAGATAACTGACTCGTGGGAAAATTTTTTTTATTTCGAATATTGACGCCGCTTGAAAGTTAGTGTGATTTATATACCTGAGCTGAGTCTGTAACTGTCGATCTGTACAAAGAAATTCCACCGTGTACGTGTAACTAATAAACCGAGGCAAAAAACAAGGAAGTTACAAAGAAACTCCACGAATTAAGACGATTTTTTGTTTATCGAGTTTGGACAGAGCATCAGATTGCACTTCTAGCGTTTCTGATAAGGATTCCTCTTTGTCATGTAATTCTGCAAGTCGAGTAGCAAACCCAGAACGAGATGGACTGACAAGTGATCCAGTGGTTTTATTTTGTGCTTTTATTGAAATAATAATATATAAGCCAACAATTTATGCATTCTGATTGGTTAAGAACATGTCAAATAATCCCAAATCAGTGCAATTTCACTAGTGCAAAAAGTGAAATTGAGTGGTTAGGAACATGCCAATTAATCCCTAATCAGTGCAATTTCACCAGTGCAGAAAGTGAAATTGAGCGACGTGCAGAATAAAGTAGTTGAATGAAATTGGCTGAATGAAAAGCGAGAGCCACTCTGCGGGCCTCTTCCAACATTAAGGAAGCAAAGAAAGCCGCCAAACTCTAGCACAAAAATTTATTTTTCAAATCGGCACTCTTAATCCCCACGGTATCAACGAACGCTTTTCATTCAACTAATTTATTCTGTTGTTTTTCACGTTACCAGGCACCAACCAATAGCGTGGCTCCATATTTCTGTATATAAACCACACACAACCCACAATTCCTCGATTCGCTCCGACGAAGGGCTAACGCTCGAAATGTCAGCTTCCGAATCTCTTTACGGTGGCCAATTCACATTATCAACGCAGTTGGTAAAACCAATTATCTTAGCTATACTTTGCTGACCCCCTTAGCTTGCTGTGCCCTGAAACGGACTAGAACATTCGCATTGGAAAAACAAAGTTATGTGCTTATTTTAACTGATTAAAAGAAGTGCTATTTTCTGGACATCAGTCAGTGTGTCAACAGTTATTTTGAGAAATATATCTCAGAAACAATTTGATAATTGGGTTTGTAAACTTCGAGATAGAGAAATAGTTCTCGGCTTACCAAGACCAATTTTGTGCTTGGTTTAGTCTCGTTCGACTGCCGACTGAGACTGCTCGAGTATTTTTTCTGAATCATTTTCTAAGAGAAGCGGCTTTGACTTTCTTCTTCCTGCTTCTCCAACCTGTTCAATGCCTCGGCAAGACATTTTGTACCTTATCTTTTGCTCAGTCACGTAAAATATTATTTAAATTCTTAAAAATTTCCGCCATTTTAAAACACAGGGGGAAAGACTTTGCAATGATGACGTCAATCCAGGAGAAGTTAAAAAATGTCCTTCAGAGCTAGAAATTCCGTTTCTTGGTTCATTTT
The DNA here is from genome assembly GCA_019787425.1 of Platygyra sinensis. Lineage (NCBI taxonomy): Eukaryota > Metazoa > Cnidaria > Anthozoa > Scleractinia > Merulinidae > Platygyra > Platygyra sinensis. Next base: position 27,238 of record JAHPZR010000832.1, on the reverse strand, counting down.
AGCTTCGTTTCTCGGTATTTTGGTTAAAGTAACTTGTTATGGGTTAAATAGTTTTTTTGTACAGTTTCTCAACCACTGGAAAAACATTTTGCAAGCAAGCCGCATCAAAACCGCATGGTGTTTTCCGTTTACTTTGTGGTCACGTTCAACTGTAACTGATGCTGCTTTTTCACGGTTAAAAGAAACTGCTCAGTTCTCGTACATGACTTGGTGAGAGTGAGTGAACTTTTACGCTTGAATTCAAATGCCAAATTTTCATCCAATAAAGTTGAAGTAGCCTGTTGCCTCAATTTGTCACGTGAAATACAGAAGCGTGACAGAAATTGTCACTTGTCAGTGATTCTCAACAAGTAATCAAATGATTTTTCTCGTGTAATAGCCCTTTTCACGGTTAACTTTGCTCATTTGCATTGCAACAAAATCCAGCATGTACGCGAGGCATGTTCGGGCTATTTTGTAGCCAGTTTTAGCCCGAAGTAGGCCCTTTGCAGGATCCGGTCACATGGTACAGAATAAATTACACTGGGACGCAAATAACGCAGTCACTGTGGGACTTTCAAAACAAAGGAAAGTCGGGCTGGACTGGTAAGAGTTCTTTTGTTTTGGAAGTCCCACTGCGTAATTTGCGTCCCAGCGTAATTTATTCCGTACCATGTGACTGGATCCTGCAAAGGGCCTATTGCCTCGCATCCACCCTGGATTATATTGCAATGCAAACGAGAAAAACTAAATAAGCTCTCGTAAATGTTTCAAAGACTATAAATTGCACTCGCCCTACGGACTCGTGAATTTTTTTGTAATCTTTGAAAAGTTTGCTCGTCCTTATTTATTCCAAGTTGCACTCGAAAATCATTTGGTTACCTATACCAATATTTAAACAAAAAAGTAGATTAATTTCATCGTTTGCGTGATATAATTCAGCGTAGTAACACACTTTTGATGTTTAATCGTATTTTCGATTTTTCACTTTCACTCAGAAGCCATGAACCATGAGCTCTTCGGCTCAGTACATGTATGACTCATTTTTCTGTGGCCTGAATTGCATTTGAATTGACAGCTCAGTTCCGATTTGACGGCGTAAACAACTTAGGTTCGCGTACTGTGGTAGTTGAGTTCATCAACGGAAACTCTGGTGTGAAGTTACAGTAGCTATACGAGAGAGAAAAAGAATGTCAAATCAACTTCTACTCCTGCATTCTTATAAGTGGTGGACCTGCGATCTTATAAGTGGTAGAACTAATAAGTTGTTTTTAAGGCAGGCGATTATTTCCTTCATATGATTTTGAAAATGTGGCAAACATGGCGACAAACAGAGCCTCGTTGTACCACAGGTATGCCAAGCTCCTTGGGAGCCGTGAATGACAGCTGTGGTAGAGCTGCATATAACATTGCGCAACAGCACAAACATAAGAGTTTGTATGGGAACGCAACAATCGTATGCACTGGCAGCCCAAGCTCTCTTTATGAACCACACAAGGGACACAATATGGCGTCGAATTATAAGGGTTTTTTATGGGATTTTCTACGAGATATCCATGAAGGTCGTTAGAAGTGAAAATATTCAATGAAAAATGGCGTACCTTATTCCATAAGTATGTTGTTTGCTCTTGGTGTCGTTATTTTACCGATTTAACTTGATTTAAGCGATTTTTTTGAATCCTGGTTCTCTCTTCCCTTTTTCGATCGTCCTCACTGACCGAGAGCCTGGAACAGGCTATATGTCACCACAACATGCGAATATAATATGCACTCATAGACGACAAACTAATGCCACAAATGAAAAAATAACAGCTGGTAATGTACTCTGTTTGAGCAAAAACGTAATAAATGTGTTAATCATGACAGCGGTCACATAAATCATGTTTGACAATTCACTCTGATGGAAGCCACGTCTGCAGTCAAACAAGTACGTGGCATCTTTGTTGATGTTTCCTAGAGTTCGATCACGATGCACCTTGTCTTTATCAATACTTAAAACTTCTGTAAATATTTATCTGTCGTCTGAAGTAACGCTCTGTCCACATTTTCTGCTCGTCGATAACTCATTTGATTTCTGGGACCTTCGCTAAATCTTTCATTTCGCAAGTACATTTCCGCATCAACTTCGACATCGTGGAAAGAAGGTTCAGCCTGTATTACGTGTCTGCGGTATTGCCATTGCATGTGACTGAGCTTTGACAGGAAATACGAGGGTAAACCTATAGTCGGTCGCCCGCCTAAATAGCGGAACTGATTCCATCCTTTATTATAACTCTGTATTTGTCTTTGTCTATCAAGTTTCATGCATCCGTAGAACCTCACAAACAATGTACAAATACTCAGATATGTCAACTCAAAACTACACTGAACTTGTAGTGGTCATGATCCCGGCCGCTCAGCTTGGGGGGAACCGAAAACAAGAGGGGGGGGGGGGGGGGATCTAGATCTTATTTCTTCTCTTGCTGATAAGAAAGTCAGCTAGAATGTCCTTGAATGGTTGGCATTTTAGGACTGTAATGAGACACCGCTATTTATGAACCAACTTGGAGGCTTATCCAATCAGACGGCGCTACATAGAGATCTTGCTAATCAAAGGGCAAACATAGAGGTTTGTGTCATAATTTACATTACGTTGCTTTCACGGAGCCACTTGTGATAGACGTAATTGCACTGGAACGCCGATCCAGCTAACAAGGGTACGTTTATTTTGTTTATCCAAAAAAATCTCACTCTTAGTCTTTGTAACCTTAACTTATCGTCTAAGCCTCCTCGGCGAAATAAGGGAAGCGTTTTACAAAACTAGACTGTTATAATGGTAGCCTATCCTTCGGGAAGGGATGGTTGTCACACGGGATAATGTAATGTTGTTTCCTGACGGCGTTACTCTAATGCAAACGAACTGAAAAGATGAACATCAGCGCTGAAATGGATACTGGGAGAGGTTGATCTTCAGTTGCTGTGTACAAGGTGCGGTCATGAAAGTTTCCGGATCTTCGGAAGAGGGTCGTACACAGGGGGGGGGGGGGGGTCCTCTGGCACGGTTCACGAACGGAGAAAAAAATGGAGGATCATGGATCACGGATATAAACAGATACTCTTTTTAATAACCTGTTCCGTCACTAGAAAGAGTGCTTGAAGAAAGCAAAATCATAAAAGGCTAAGTCAAGGCACCATATTGTAATTCCTATGCCTAATGAATAGACGACTGTAACCATTCAAAGGACTCGCGTCTTCAAATCACGCGGACTAGATTACCTAAATCACGAATATCGATTGATAATTCAAGTTCTTCACGGTCACGCCATAAGTTCAAATCACGGATCGCAATCAATAATTTTGCTAATTAAATTCACGTTTCACGAAAAAATAAAATCAGCTAATCACGCATCATGAGAACACCCCTGTACAACCCTCTCGGAAAGGTCCGTTACGTAGACTTATAAAGCATAACGGAAACGTGTTATGGGAGCTGTATATCCTATGTATACATTACGAAAGAAACTTTTGGAAACAACTGAAAGTCCCTGCCTTACTGAAAAGCAAGGACAGACCAACTCTAAAAAACGCAGATTTAATCAAAAGGTGGAACTGAAATGCATGCTCGAGCTCGAGCATGCCTTTCGGAAGGAATAAAGTTAATCCAAGCCACACAAGTGCTCTAATTGCGGATCTATTCTTATTTTTTGATGGCGTGAAGGTGATAAACAAATATTCACTTACTTATTTCTTTTAAAACATAAGACCACATATTTATTGAGCTTTTTAGCCATTTTTATATATGTTTCACTTTGGTTCAAACTGGCATGCATGAAATTCATATATTTTTCAAACAGTTAATTACAAATGCTTTTTTTTCACTCAGCGCAAAGCAACAAAAGCACAAGAGATGAGCATGAAAAAGAAATAATAATGATTTTTTATTCCATTGCTCTTTTACTAATGTTAACTTTAAGGCATCTTTCATGCTAGAAGAAAAACTATTCCGCTTGTGTTTGCAATGCTAATGTCAACCGACCAAAATTACTATACGTGCGCGGCGGAATCTTTTTCTATTGCGCTGCGATTATTATCTTTATCTATTATCAATAGATCCTCTCTGCAAACTGCAGAGAGGATCTATTGATAGTCCAGGTGGAGACTGGTAGACATAGAATGAATAGCAAAGCGCGCGAGAGTGACGCGCACGTCATGACTCAGAGAAGACTCAGGCAAACAAATTGGAATGGTGGATGATTTTGAAGATTTCTTTTAGGGCAAGAGCCGATGTTCCTAAAACACTTGTGAAACAAGAACTTCGCCTACGTTCCTTGTATTTGCCTGAGAACACGCTTATAGCGTTGACTGAGTCTCGCGGGGAATTCAGTGATTTGCATTCTGTTTTTAGACTTCGTGCACTACGCTGTTTAAGACTAACTCTGATATTAATTGGAACAGGAACGCGTTATCCTAATGAGTTATTTTAGTCGTGCATTCTGATCTTCAGATGCTGTCTATATTTTGTTCATATGGATTTTGACTTTGAAAATTGAGGCATTCAGTTATCGGAAGAACAGCTCACAAGTTGGCGCAATGAAAACTAAGCTGCAGTAGGAAAGGGAATGACCTTCTTTCTGGTGAGAGCTTTCAAACGGCCTATGTCTCGTTAAGACATTGTTGCATTCTCTATACCTATGCACGATCTTGCCTTATTTGGATGCCCATTGAGCAAAACAATCCTTGTCTTCATTCGTCTTTCTCAAGCGAAATTGAAAGTATTTCCTTTTTTCTACTATGCCAGGCTAAATTGAAAAATTCCAACAGAGTCAACTACTAAACGCAAAAAGTTGGTTGATTGGTGAATCAGGCGATGTGAAATTGTCATCAGAGGTTTGTGAGATGCGAATAAAGGTTTAATGACCGAAATCATAGAAAGAGTAGAAGTAGATAGCTGTATAGGCTAGGCTGTATAAGAAAGCAATATATCAAAGTGGCAAGAAAATGAAAAGACTAAAAGAACAAAAGCGAGCAGCGTTGCGAGGAACTTCCCAAATGAATAACTCCGTCCGTCCCCCAAAACCTGAATAGCTCGAACTCCCTCGTCTGCATGTAGAGAGTTAGAGTATTCTCAAGTTTGCCCTAGTTCAAATTTAGAACAGCGCAGCATTTTGTATCGCAAGGAATATGAAATCACTTAGCACAAAACATTTAGCTTTTAAAATATGTGGGCAAACGGCGATAGAGGAAGAGGAGGAAAGAATTAAACTAAAGGATACAATCCTTTGAAACACTGATTTCTTCTAACCATATAACTGCATATTTATTCTAATTGTTGGTCGTTTAGTATTAAAAACAAAGAACTGTGAAGTTATATGTTTAACTTCAGATAAAACCGACATGAGTTAAAGTCATTCCCTAATATAGCCAATCACTCTTGAATGAATTTAGTCTATACTTTTCATGAGTAGATATATGCTTTGTCTGTTTTAACACCTTATACCATAAAAACCCTAAAGCCAAAACTAAAACAACAAACACTGAAGTTTTAACGAACAAAAATATTTCCGTGTGCATTAGCCACACCTTTTAACTGATTTCCTTGGTTTTGCCCGCATGGATCATGGGGTAGGCCAACTACCAGTTGTACTACTATCAAAGTAATAGTAGAGGCTGCTGCTGGAGAGATACGGTCCGATGGAGTCCAGCGGTGTAAATCGAGTTTGGCACCACACCAGCACACTGCTTAGAAACCTGCTTAACCAGTTGACACGTGATTGAGCCCTTCTTCTGTTGCACCAAGCTGCCAGTGCCTTCCTTGCATGCGATCCAGTTGTTGATGTTGCTCTTGATCAGGAATTCTTTACCCAATGGTGCGCCATAGCGGGAAGTTCATGGCCTCGTAATGTGTTTCACTCAGTGGAACTGTTGTAGACACTCGAGTGTTAGTGTTACTGGCTGTCCAGCTTGGCCGCGGCGCGTGACAGCGTTTGCACTACTACTGAAACTAGAGTAAGCTGTGAAAGTGTAACTCCAAACTAGTGTCCAGCCCCCACCGTCCGTCTCTTGGTCGCAGTAGGCCTGGAATGCGTTACCATGGGAATCACCATCTGGGTCTATCCAATACACGCCTGACACGGCCGAAGGCACTTTGAGCTTAAGGTCTTGACATTTCTTTACTGCGAATTCTTTGGACAGTCCTGTAAAGCAAGGCAAATCAATCATTTAATCAACTAATACATGTATTAATGATTGAAGCAACTAATTCTCACAATTAAGGTTACTTCCCACCCTTTACGGCTGTCCTTCGGGAAAGAAAGAAAAATCGCACGGGCGCTAGGTTCAGTGAAACCCTAACAGACTATAGAACAGAAGCTTGATAAATGTAGTTTTAAGGTTTTCGTTTTGGAAGTGTGAGGAGCCGGTAAGGAGTGAAACGACAGAGGCATCGATCAACAAACAAGCGCGTTGGGCTTTTTCGATTTTCTTGTTTGCCTACATATCCTCATCTAAAGCGGGAGTAGCTAAATATGCGTAAATGGACACCACGGGAAAATATAGTCTAACCTCCCGTGAGCGACCACCCAAAATGTCCAGCCTAGGTGGTCATATTCGGGTGTAAGGTGAAGTTCGTGACGAGTGACTTGTGACGTAGCGTTCTTACATCCGGGACAGTTTACACGAGGAGGTTCTAAAAACATACCGTGCTTGAAGTGCTGCATGTTTTGTGGTTTTATTATTCGTGGGTAACAGTCGATTATGGGAGGTGGTCGTGTACAAGAAGTTCCAAATATTGTGATTTGACTGGGAAACTTTTCAAGAAATATTTTGGAAAACTGGTCGCCGAGGAGCGGTGGTAACAACGGAGGTTGCACCATATGTTACAAATCCAAATTTCCCAACACACTTTCGTCTTTCATTATCTCTGGAATGTTTTAGCGAAATTTCACGAATATCCGTCAAATTTGCATATCCGCTATAAATTCTTTCACGGGTATCATATTTGCCCTCCTACGCGTTTCTTCGGAGTCTAGCCGTCGTAGCTTTACTTCGAGAAAGCTCTACTCTTGTCCAGAGAAATTCTTATATTTCTTGCAGCTATCTGATCGAGCTTATGTTTCTCGAGCTCGATGTATAAGTTTCTTTCTCCTCTGATAGTTTCTAGTACCACAGGATTGAATATAACTCTTTACGTGCAAGTCTGTTGACTGTGTTGCGTGTTGTATATGCCATAGACCCTTTGCATAAATGGCGCCTAAATTTGAATAACAATACCAGATACATCCTTAGCCTCACATTCATGTTTCAAGACAAAGGAAATTTACATGAATGTGAGGCTAAGGATGTATCAAGTATTATTATTCAAATTTAGGCGCCATTTATGCAAAGGGTCTATTGTTCGGCTTAATTCAGGCAAGACCATGGTTTCAATCCTCCATGTGGATCTCATCAGTTGCCGGTATTTCTAAGGTACTCTGTACGTCTGAAGTTGCCAGCGCAACTCGTACATGTGTGAGGATGTTTGACATTCTGCTGCTTGGCATAAAATTCTCGTGGTTTGTACCCATGTGACGGATCGAAAATCCCTGCTTTCTATTGGTTAAAAACAGCTAGCCAATGGTTTTTGAAGCTCGACCTCGTTATTTTGTGTTTCTTTGAGGGCCTTTTTTCACATTTCTGATGCACTCGATGGTGTATCTACCCCATTATAATATATTCTGTGGCCATTTATAGAGCCTATCTTAGTCATTTTTGGGCAGATGTGTAATTTTCACGATCCCAACTTAGTCACTTTATGTTTATGTATGTAACTTATATTGAATAAAGAAGACTTTACTTTTCACCTACAGTACAAACATTCAGTCTGATATGTTTTCCTAAGGCCTGGTTTAAACGTCGCATTTTACATGCTCCGAATCAAACACTAATTTTAGTCGACTGGAATGAATACATTCGGCTGATTTGATATAAACGTCGCATTACTTTGCCGAATAAAATTGCTGAGCGCGAGCAACGTGTTTTAAATTCCCATTGGAGCAAACATAAATTATTTACATAATTTCAATTTGATTCGGCACATGTAAAATGCGGCGTTTAAATCAACTACCGAACTTCAGTCGAATATTCGACTGGATCAGTCGAATATTCGACTGACTCGCATCGAATTGAAACATGTCGTATTTATTGATTTAGACGTCGCATTTTACATGCATTAAACTTGGCAATTCGATTCGGCGCATGTAAAATGCGACGTTTAAACCAGGCCCAACTGTAAATATGAAGAACTGTCTTACCCCAAAAATCAGAAAATGTGCGACCACATGCAGCGGCACATCCCCATTAGCCCCTTATAAGGAAGTTAGCCCCGTCTCCCCCTCCGGAGACATGAAACCTCCACGGCTGATTAGCCCGCCCTGATGGGAAAATGCAAGACTAATGGACGGTAGGTTAAATCGGTATCTATAAAACGTCCAGTAGAGTTCATTCAACAATAACAATCCCCCAAAGTGGACTGTCGCTTCTGTACGCAAGAGGAAGACAGTAAGTGCATGTGGTATTCATAAATTTGATGCATTATCAAAGAACATGAGCTTTACAATAACAAAATAATGGACTATAATTCAGGTTTATTTCAGCGATCATCGATCGGCATCCTTTAACACCATATAAGGAACGCATGATTGACGGAAGCGAATCGCCAAGTGCTCGCGAGAGTTTTGATACGAGGGTCGCGTATCAATGAAAATGGAGTGTAAGACTGAATTTGAGGCAGAGTGAACTTTATGTAACAGAATGCAATGATCGAAACAACAGCTGCTCAGTAGAAAAGAGCGCGCTTTTCGTTAATAAGCCTATTAAGAAAATAATTTAATCTTAAGTGCAGAAAATTACGATGAGATATGAAATAAAGCTTTCTTAATCAGGCACATCGAAGAATTTTACTTTTTCTTGCTGAGCGTTCTTGATTGATTGCATGTGTTTCCTCACCTACCCAACATGCTCGGTTCAGCCAACTGGTATGTTCCTTCCGTCAGTCGTTTGATAATCTCGTTCACACATAGCAGTGAAGACCTGTAAAGATAGAGAGTTCCGTTTGCGTCCATTTCCAGCACCTTGTATTTTTGCTGATTCAGCCCACTAGAAAAAAAGAAAGGAAATGACCTTAAATTCGGCATAAGTTTGTTGTGTATTAATATTTGAAGTTTCTCTTTTTTTTTCTGTCACTCCTTGGTGGCTTTCATTTGCTAATGATTGACTGGAATCAAAATGATGTAAGAAACATCTGCAGGAATCCATGTACCACAGCCGGCCTTGCGACTGGACGGCGCTGAACAACCCGACCTGCAGGCTCAGCACCCAGGCCTTCCTCTCTGTCCTAAGGCGCTGCGCGGTGTTGAGTGGTGGAACAGCTTCCTGCTTCTCGACCTTTACTGACCAAAAAAATACAATGCAGCAAGTGCCTTGTACCCGAAAATATTCCGCGATTAATGGGAGGAAAACTACGTCGCAAAGTTAAATCGTCGTTGTCTGAAATACTCCTCCTTTCATTCTCTTTCCCGAGGTCTGAGAAGGTTAACAATATATCCAGTTGTTGTTGTTGTTAAAAAAGAGTTATGATATCTAAATTATTATCAAAACGCTTTAAAAGCTACTGACATTTCTTGGATTTTTGGGATGTCTCTAAGCATAGAAATTACCAAATATGACCATTTTGAAATTACAGATGACATACGAGGAATTCGACTTTTTGCCCCAGACTGACTGGCTCGACTGAAAACAAGTACGTTCTGACTAATTCCACTCTTATGTAGCTCACCCCTCAAATAAAGTTACGATCTGAATAACTTCGCTGCTTTTCCTTAACGAATAATAATATAATTCAGTTCTCCTGTACCACTTACAGCCAAACTGTTTTAAACTAACGAAAGACCAGAAGCTAATATCAGTCAGCAAACGCTGTCTAGCGAGTGTGAGCTGATGTGGGATCGAGTTGCCATTCCATAGGTCAGTTGATCTGAAGAACGCTTTGCTATCACTATTAATTTCTGTCTTACCTGGCTGTCAGGAAACTGCTGGAGAAGAAAAACAAAGTCAAGCCAAAATGGAGAAGCATTTTGAAGCGTTGTACTCCTAAAAATACTCAGACTGGTAGACTCTAAGCTATGCTAAACTTGTGGAAGTGTCTGGGACGCAGTTGTCTTGAAGCGGACTAACAATGAAGTCAACAAGAATATTCCTGAATGACTAGGAGCTTAGAACTGTCATGAGACAATGGTATTATCAGCCAGTTTGGAGATTTATCCAATCAGTCGGCGGTAAATAAAGATCCTGAATGTCAAAGGGCAGATATGGTGTTTTGTCTCATAATTTACATCACTGCTTTTCCGGAACCATTTTCGATAAAAGTTTTGCATTACACTGGAAGTTATTCAGCTAACAAAGTTAATTAGCTGACTTTACCCATTAAGAAAATAGTGGATTAGTGTTCCAGGCCTTTTCAAAACTGGTGTTAGCGTTTGCCAAAGGAGACCGAGTCAGATTGCCAACAACATTCGAACCTCGTTCCCAGAATCTCTCTTCTTGCTGTAGATGTTGAAAGGAGAGATCGTGGAAACAAGATAAGTCGCATTCCTCAAAAAGCGTCAGTGATCATGCGACATAGAAACTGAAAGCAGTTGATCTTCATTGGGAACTTTTCCGATACATCTGTTCTTCGGAAATTCGGGTATACATATATAGCACTAAGGCATAACATAAAATTGGAGCTAATTTTATTAATTAAGATATCGTTATTTTGAAACTAGGAACAACTATTTTAAGGTCAGTGGTTTTAATTGTCTATGTCTCGTTTTCCCTCTGTCAGTAATATGTAGTTTGATACAGCCCTGTTGGTTGGTTGCGAAACGAAACAATTCTAACGTTCATTCAAAGTTCCCAAGTCAAATCAAAAGTTTCCTAATGGCTTTTTCTATCAGCTTGAGGGAAATTAATACGTAACGTAAAAATTGCGTTGATTGGTGAATCAGGCGCCTTAGCTGTGAAACTGACGACACAGGTGAGTGAAAAAAAAAAAAAAAACTTTGCGCGACAAAAGGTTAAATCACCGAAAATTAAAAAGAGAAAAGAAGACAGACTGTAAAAATAGAAAAATGATTTTCAGAAGGAAAACGAAAGAAAATAAAAATTGCGAAACATCTTGCGAAAAACTTCCTGGATTGAATGACTCGGTCCGCAGCAAAACGTGAATGAGTGAGACTCTGTTGTCTTCATGAAGGGAGAAAGAGATTGTTTTCTCCAGTTCATCTTTAGTTTAGGGCGCATTTCGTTTCTCAAGGGATATGATAATCGGTTAGCACATATAACACAAAATTCGAGGGCAAATATTTATAGAGGAAGATTAATAGAGCCTTAAGATAAAGAATGGAATGAATTCAAACCTTATTTCTTTAAACATAAACCACACATTTATCGCTTGTTCAGCTGTCTTAAATAAAATCAAAGAAAGGAATTGTGCTTTAGTTCAAACAGACATGCTGATACTAATATGTCCTATAATAAAACCTGATTCACTATGCCTGGTCTGAGCGAATATCCCATAAACCCTTAAACAAACCTTGGAAAACTAAGCCCTTGTGCGAAACTTAACGAAGGGACTGAGCTTTTAAAGGAGACAAATATTTCCGCGTGGATTAACCTCACCTTTTAATTAACTGATTTCCTCTACATTAAAGTACTAATAAAAGCTGCTAGCGTTAGAGGGTCGGTCAGTACTGAAGAATGACCTGAGCGACGTTGGCACCACTCCAGCACAGCTGTGGACCTGTTTAACCAGTTTTACAAGTGATTGACTCCGCCTTCTGTTTGCACCAAGCTGCTAGTGCTTTCCTTGCATGCGATTCAGTTGTTGATGCTGCTCTTTGCCTGGAATTTTTTTGCGAACAGTGTGCAAGCAAAGAAAAGTTCATGGCCTCAAAGTCTGTCTCACTCAAAGGAACCGTTGTGAACACTCAATTGTTAGCTGTGGTGGCTGTCCTGCTTAATTTGACGCGGCGTGACAGCGTTTGCTACACTCGTAGCAAACGCTACGAGTTTTCCATGAGTTTACCGGCACAATAAGCCATAGCTGATTGACCAATCAGAGCGCGCGCTTATACAATAGACCACAAGTTTCTATGGTTTATAGGCATGATAAACCACTTGGGATGTTGGAAGAACACTCGAAGAATTCGTAACTCACGAGTTGCAGGCGAGTGATTTACAAATTCTTCTGGTGTGCTGACCAACACCCCGCCAGGTTTATCGGCCTAGAAACCATAGAAACTTGTGGTCTATTGCTTAAAGGGACACAGTCAGCGTTGTGACTGCGCTGACCTGGACTCTAGTTTTTCTCACTTTGAAAAGAGTTTACCTCAACCTAAAATCAAAGTTCATCTAGAAATCCGCCTCAGTTTTCGCAGTGTTTTGCTTGATTTTCAATCGCTTACTGAAAAACCTGTTTTTGAGTGTCCTTTTGCTCATCCTATGATATTTTTATCATATCTGGTTAAAAACAGTATTTATCGCGTCTCTGTTATATGCAAATTAGCTATGGAATGGTATGTAATGCGCATGTGCGCCAGCTGACTGTGTCCCTTTAAATAACTAAACAGTATATACATCCTCCTTAAGTTAGTAAAGAATATGAAACAATCATTTCAAGAGTAAGTTGCTTGAAGATCGCATTCGTGCCATGAAAAAAAGTATTATCAATGACTTTCCTATTACACTTGGTCTGTTACTCGGTTCGGCAAGGTGATAAGATCTCATTGATCAGTAGCTTGATTATCTCTTTCTTGCTTTAAATATAAATAAATTTAAATAAATTTTCGGCACGGCTAATCACCGTCGCAAAGTACAGCAACGACGCAGCTCAACAAGGTCGAACCGAAAGCTTACAATGGCGCCTCTGGCAGCCGCTATACGGTCCATGTGTGAACTTGGAGCACAGCTTACAGCCAGCTGGAATCAGCTGTATGTTGGTTTTTGGTGAGGGAGGAAAACTTGAGAACCCAGAGAAAAAGCAAAGCAGAGAAGCAACACAAACTCAACCCACTTATGGCGTCGGGTCCGGGAATCGAACCCGGGCCACATTGGTGGGAGACGAGCGCGCTCACCACTACGCCATCCCTGCTTCCCTGCATTCGTGCAAACTAGTAAACTAAAGATTGCCTTTTCATCCACGTGCACCGCACACTTTTTCCACTTTTGCTCAAGACTCTTGATGGCTTTAAAAAGACAATGATGTGATAATAGTTCCGGCTTTAAACGATTTCGAGATTATATACATATACGACTGAAAGAGATGTTCCCGGCTGAATACCGAGTATTATAGAAAAGGAAATTCCTTCAAAATCGTAAGACTTGGAAAAAAACTTACTACTACTGCTATGATTGCAATTGTCAGTTATGATGCTAAAAGTGACCACTTTGAAATAACAAAATATTTAGTATTTTTAGAACGTCTTACCTTCGGAAAGTGGTCTAGAACAAGTGTGTATGGAGTAGAGAGAATTAAAGCTTAACAGTTGAAAACACACATGCAGTTCACGAATGCCAGTTGCTAGCAAAGCCCAAGAATTGAATTCGATTCTACTTCGATTCTAAATGGGGTCCGGCTATAGTTTGTACGGTACTTTAACACAATAGCGATATCGAAGTTTGCAAAGAACATTATGTATTTATTTTTTGGAAATATCTAGAAAAGCTGTTAAAATGAGAATGTTTCACGAAAATCGCATTTCAGACGGGTTTGATAATTATATAGCTATCTGAGTTATCTTACCTCGTTGAAAACTTTACTGGAAAGTAAACCAAAGCGAAACTAACGTGAAGGAACATTTTGGAGGTCATTGAAGCATTAAAACTTCAAGAAATTCGCTTTATTAACCCAGCACGGAAAGTCTCGGCTCAGTACAGATGAAAAACTAGGCTAAAGAGAAAAAATAATAAACGTAATACAATAGAAAATTAGAATGGAAGTTGCCAGAGCTTGTTAAATACTTACTGCTTCTCGTTCACAACGGAATGAGCATGTTGTTGAAGAGCCGCGTTATGTTATTTATGCCCGTGATGGTTTGTTTCTTACTAGTCGATACTGGGTGGATTTATCCAATGGAATATCAATCTTCGATACCTTTATTAAATTGGTGTTGATGGGCAAGCAGAATTGATTAAAGTTGCTTTTAAGTTTCATTCGACCTGAATCAACAAAACTGACACAGCAGAATTCAGTTCCAATAAATAGTGATGTTATAATTATATTCTTTGTAAAATTCATTAATTATTCATGAGGGTGCAAACCAATCTCAGCACAGTATTAAGATCACATGTACACAACTGTAAACCCCAAGACAAATCAACTGTCTGAAAGCTCGGGGAGGGATTGAATAGGTAGTAGGGAAAGGCTGGGGTTGATGAATTATTAAACAGTAGAATTTACTTTTGATACAAACTCCTGCTCAGCTAATTAGTATATTCATTAACTTTTGATACAGATCTTTACTGATTAAAATTTATCACAAAATGAACATATTTTCATCATAGAATTTAATGCAATGAAATATCGCTTCAAAGAATGTCGTTTTACCTCCTGTCACTTTTCTCCAGTATGTTGAACGCCTTTTCTCCTTGTACGCTTCCCAAATGGCGATTAATGCCGCAAACAAGTAGGTACAGCGTCTTAGGAGGGTAGCGTTCCCTGGTTTGCTTCGTAACTTCACAAATGAATTTGCAGAGTCAGAAGTTTAAACTGTCGGCGGACATGTGCTCGAGTGCGACTGACAGGTCCTCGACATTGGTCGACTTAAGTCCGTTGCCTCCAGATGTTTCCAACTGCGCTTTTTTGTTCATTCTCTATTCTGCCAGGCAGTAAAAAGGTTCACCGCCCATTTTGTATTGTACTTGGTGTTTCTAGGTACGGCTTCAGACAGTAAGGAAATTTCTTCCTTTTCAGTTTCGGCGGACGAAAACGAGCTGTTGCCATACTGGCGATTTGGCAGTGACTGAAAATTGTGAATACTTCTATTATTGTCTCATGCACTATCTCCTGTGCAACGTACAGCATTTTGGCATCCATGTCCAATTAGCGAATCACAAAACAATACTTTGCATCAATTTGTTTTCCTTTCGCAAGTAGGCGAAATTTTTTGCGTCCGATGTGTATGGCATTTTGGCATGCATGTCCAGTGAACGAATCCCATAACAATACTTTGCATTCAATTTAATGTATTCATTTCACAAGTAAAATAAATTATTCGCTTCCGATCTGTATGGACGTTTACGCCCATACAGATCTCCCGCTCATATTTTATTTACTACTTAAAAAAAAGCTTTTTTGTAAACAGGAAAGATTTCGACAGTTCATATATTTGAATTGCGGAGAATAATACAGTTGTGAAACTTATAGGCCTTAAAAGAACTGAGGCCTGAGCAGGATGCTAACCCATGACCTCTGTGATACCGGTGCAGTGCTCTGGCTACGTTGTCAGTTTGTAATATACCCGAAGAAGGTGAAGAATACAAGTGAATATATGAAGGTTGATATATTTGAAAAGCGGAGAATGATATGAAGATATGGCTGATTATCGCAGTGATAAACACATCTCAAGCAGTTGTGAAAATTAAGTCTGAACGAGATTCGAACCCATGACCTCTGCGATACGGTGGCAGTGCCCTACCGTGATCTAAACTATCAAGCCAACTGGGAGCTGGTGATGCAAAGAACCGCAAACGAAAATACTGCCGGTTTACGTAGGATTTGTAAGAGTTCTCCAGATCAGCCAAAACTAGAAAGACTAGAAAACAATGATGCAAGGCTGATACTAACTGAAGTAGAAAGCTTAACGGGGCAACGACATGATAGACAAAAGTCCAAACTGAATGCCAAGAAGTGCAGACAGACAAAAACTATCTCGCAGAAAAATCAGACCCTACGTAAACCGGGAGCATTTTCGTTTACGGTCCTTTGCATAATTAGGTTTAGACTGTCCAGTATTTTTTGGGCCGTAGGTCTTTTCAGATCCTATATGCCGTTCATTTTAACATGGTTTGGCCATGATTTTTCTGCGGGACTGTTTTTGTCTGTCCGCAGTTTCCTTATCGCGGGAGCAATATGATATTTTAGATTTTTCCTGTTGTCCTTTGTCACGCGTTTTGCATGTGACCTTGGCCAATCTTAGCCTCTTCTGGCGTTCAGTTAATCAGGGTGCAGCGCAGAAAACAGCGCGCGAAAAAATAAAAAAAAAAAAGCGCGGCGAGAGGAAGCGAGGGAACGCCTGTGGGGAAACGTAACAAAAGGTCGTTGCAGTATGCCAGGGTCTGGTATACCCCCTGATTGGTTAATTTTGACAGATTTTGTCAACACTCGAGCATTACTGACACATGAGATATACGATATTGCGGTGGTCATCAGAGACCTTTTAACGAGTAACGCGGTGTTCAAATCTGTTATAAACAAAAATAAGCTAAAAGAAGGATTGCATAAAAACATGGTCAATGAAAGATTCCTTTGCAATCCTTCCCACCGGTTTTTAAAAGAATTTAATCTATCAACTCTTTCCACGAGTAATGTCTCTGATGAATGGAGAAGCCGGCGCCGTCTTCACGATCATGATGGCTTGTCTAGCTCTCGAGGCCATAATGAAAGACCAAGTTGAACAGTTGAACAAAATCGAAGCAACGGCAATGGGTATCGACTAAGAAGCCGAGAAGAACAGGAAAGTGCGAGATTGTGTGTAAAGATCTGTATATAAGGTTCGTGACATCCCTACATAATTTTGCCGTCCTGGTTTCGATATATTGACCTTTTGCTTTGCAGAGTTCGACACCTCTGTGATTTGCCATGCGGTGTTTATGCTTTGTTTAGGCTTATTTGTATTGCAAAATATGTTTTTAAGTCTCTCAGTGTTGGCTTTCAGTTCGATGGACAAAGTTTGAAATTTTCGTGAGCATGTTTCAATGAAAGGTTGACAACTGAAAACCACAAGCCGGCGGTCATGTTACGGTTCTCTGTAGGCGGTCTATAAGTGGGCGGAATGACCTTTTGTAAAGTTTGCCCAAAGGCGTTTCCTCGCTTCCTCTCACCACGCTTTTTTTCGCCCGCTGTTTTCTGCGCTGTGCCCTGACTAACCGAACTCCTGGAAGAGGCTGGGCCAATCTGTAAAAATCTGGATTTGAGTTTCATCTGCGGTCATCGCCATCTGCATCTAGAGGGTATGGACGATCAGTCGTCGATCAGCTGATTACTTC
>JAHPZR010000829.1:17500-29431 GCA_019787425.1 Platygyra sinensis | reverse complement strand
AGGAACTGATCTCCAAGAATATTCTCCAATTTTCAAAACTGCACGCATTGTGAATAGCCTTCATTTGTTTGCTTCTCAGAACAGGTTATGTCTGTGTACAAGTATCATATCAACATATTTTCACACCAAACAGAGGCTATATTCTTTATATAATTTATAACTTTAGGTATTGCTGTTTTGTAGCTTGCACAGCGGAACACTCCAATCCATCCATGGAACTTTTCAAATCTTCCAAAAGAATTTTCATTGTTTATCTAAAGGGATGACTTGACAGGGAGCACTCTAAGTGCTGGCTTCATCACATTGTCAACATTGAATGTAAAGCACATAAATGTGATTCATTGGAATTGCATTGCACATCTCAACTGTGCACAATTTTTGTGTCATTAGCACATGCACACAAGGAATATGTGTACATACATTTTTGTAAGGGGCATCAAGAGATTTCCTTTGAGCTAATCTCGACAGCCAAAGAAATACTTGTTTTTATTTAAACAAGCAAGGTGACCTATATTTTTAATTTTTGTGTACAAATGGTCCACTTAAGTTTAAAATTAAGAAACAAATTGCCCAGCAGTAAAATATCCTCTAATACCTTCATTAAGGAAATATTTAATTTTCATAACATTCAGATCTTTCAGTTGTTAAATTATATACCAAGTACTTGTCAAACTAAATAATTCTTAACTTGGTTTAGGTTCGCAAGTTGGAGTCTCTATTGGCTGATGCTCTAGACAAGAAGTGCGACTCAATTTTTACATATGGTGGAATTCAGTCCAATCATTGTAGTTCAAGCACTGCAGTTGCTTCCAGACAACTTGGCTTGAATTGTTACTTATGTTTCTACGGAATCCTCAACAGGCATGTCTCCCAATTCCTAACTCCTAACTGCAAACAAAGCCTAAGCAACTTCAGAATACCCGTCCACTCCATTTACATGTGTCGGTGTGCTTTGAAGAACGAGGAATATAACAGTTGTTGTTACATAGCTACACTTTTACTCAACAAAATGAACACTGTGATTGATTGATTCTTGGTCACGTGCCCCTGATCAAATTCAAATGTATCCCGACCGGGATACAATTGCGCAGTTGTTGCCCTCACGAAGTCTTTGTTTGTTTGTTTTTGCTATATGAAAGTCTAGATATATAACAAAACACTTAATGCATGGTCCCTCGGGAAACTAGTTAGTTTTGTTTTCCCTCAAGTCCTGATGTTTCCCTCGACTTTGTCTCGGGAAACATCAGGACTCTCGGGAAAACAAAACTAACTGTTTCCCTCGTGACCATACATTAAGTGTATAATATTCTTATTCAATGAGATGCTAATAGGTGGCCGGGTATTCTGAAGTTTAGCCTATATATTTAACAGTCAGGTACAGCTGTAGCTTTTTATATTAATTGATTAATTTAGAAGCCATGACCATCTTTGTGATGATTCCTGGTTTTATCCCAGGCCTGAATTCAATGTTGTGCAATTAGTGCTGCACTGATCAGCATAGTAACGAAAAGCAATTGTTTGAGGAAAAAAGGGGAAATTTGTCCAAAATGTCAAAAAACACTTATTTCAACACATTGTTGCCTGCATGTTATAGATCTCATAAGATCTCTTGATGAGGCAGTAAATTCTCAACACATTTTGAGTACAGCTGCCTTTGCTAGTTAGAAGAATTTGAATTGGGAAGTTTTGTACTTTGCTACAAAAACCTGAAAGAACATGACTGTGTGTACAGTCACTGAGTGCTTTAATTCTTGGGATAGCCAATGACTTCCAGCAGAATGAAGTCCAATTGGTAATGAGTGAATTAAAGTTGATAATTTTTGATCAAGGTTTTCTTGTTGCTATTAACAATACATATTACAGACATTGGATGTAAAGGGAATCTTCTTTTAAACAGAATGGTTGGAAGTCAATGTTTTTGTTGTTCCACCACTTCAGTATAAGTCAGGTCTCAAACAAATGATGGAAAAGCTGGCAGAACAGTTGTAAGTAGCATGGATACAATCATGTATCTCGGTCCTTCGCTACATAGTAAAATTTTTCTATTCTGTCAAAGGGGGAAAGGTGCAATGAGGTAATTAACTATGTGAAGCACCAACCCCTGAGACATTTAGGCCAGACCACAACACTGGGAACTACATGCCCTACTCTTTGTGATAAGTGTGTGTGTTATTTAACGTCCCCTGCTAATCATGTAACACTGAAGATGCAGGAGATGGGGCCTACGGTTTATAGTCCGTGTCTGAGAAGACTTGAACATGTAACCATTTTCAGATGTAATTGCAAAGGTTAAGCGCATTGCATGCTTCTCAGTTATTTTAAGACCCTGAGTGTTGGTCTGGTCTGGGCTTAAACTCTTGACCTCCTGCCCTTCAGACTGGCACTCTACCAACTGAGCTAACCTGCAGGCAGCAGTATAAGTACTATTATTAATAATGATATAAAATATCCACCATTAAATTCTTTGTTTGTAAGTACATGTCAGATTTAAATCTATTTACTGTTTGTAAGTGCATATCAGATTTAAATCCAGTCATGAAACACATAAAATGTCAAGACACAGAGGTTCGGATTCATACTCTGCTCTAATAAGAAGAAGGCGTAATTGACCAAGTTTGTACCTAGTTAGTAGGCATTATACATAACACTTGTTCAAATTAATTGGGACTCATTCAATATAATTGGGACTAATTGGTGTTAGCTGTTATTGACTGTTATCCACCATTAGAGCCAATCAGGGTCAAGCTTATCTTGGGTCAGGAAACAGGCTAATGTTATCAGCTAACAAATCCATTAGAACCAATAGCAGGCTTGTTATTGAATAACAGAATAACAGTCTATAACAACTCAAGTTTCAACAGATAATATTAGCCATTCTAGCCAATCAAGCTCCTGTAAGAAAATTTTGTGAGCACTGTCAAAGTGATTTGATGATGTATTATCTAGATTATAAATTCTAATTTCACATCACATCAAATACCAAAACAGAACTTACAACATGCAAAATGATTTCTTTCCTTTTTTCCTTCTGCTTTAATGGAACATAAGCCTCTAATTTTATTGACATGATATTCAAGCAGTGAATTTCAGGAGACCTGTTTTTTTTAACAACATTAACTGCCATGATGCACAAAGTAAAATGTTTCCCATCAAACTTGAAATGTAATCCAGTATTTTGCCCGAACTGCAACAATGCATTTATTACCAAAACACATTGACAAAATCACTTCACGATCTATGAAATGGACTGATATTATTCTTGACTAACAAAAACGATTTTGTTTGCTTAAAATTGAAAAGAATTCTTTAATAGTTTACATTTGTAAGATAAGGTTCAAATGGCCGGAAATGAAAAGTTATACCAAATGGCGGTTTTGAACTTCGCGCCACATTCCAACACGCAATTATGTGTAGAGTGTTCTGTTCTATTTTCTTTCACCTCCTTGTGTGTCAACTCATTTACTTCGGGGCGACACGGAGAAAGAAACTGTTGAAAAACCAGAGAAGACATTTTATAAGAAACAGGCTGTGTAACTTAACACAGTTGTATGTTTCGTGGTTTTGCATCACGTAGTTTCAAGACAGCTACAGTACAAGTCGTTTTTTTAATTATAATTAATTTACGTACGCTCACGCGATGATCTATTCCGTTCTAACTGCATTTTAAATCATCAACGAGTAAGACTATGAAACACGCATTTAAGACCTGGCCTCCACCTTAGCGCTTAGCGCTTCAGTTCGGAAGAATAACAGATTTGAATTACGATAATGTGTCAACTTGTCGGATAAACACCCAATGAAAAGCTTGTTAGTCGATAACAGAGTACTGTTAGTGAATAATGTTAGC
This sequence comes from Platygyra sinensis, assembly GCA_019787425.1. Classification (NCBI taxonomy): domain Eukaryota; kingdom Metazoa; phylum Cnidaria; class Anthozoa; order Scleractinia; family Merulinidae; genus Platygyra; species Platygyra sinensis. The sequence goes on along the minus strand of JAHPZR010000829.1, from coordinate 25,584 downwards.
CGAAAAACAACAAAGTCCACTGTTCATTTATTTCTGAGCGATACTGTAGACCGTACATCATGAGATCAGTGTCGGGAAATTGTTCGAGTTCATAACAGTGTCCAAAACCCTTTTTATTGTTTTAAACTTCAAAAAAAACCGTTTCCTTCAAAGATCTGGACCTATGGTCTATTCTGTGATTTCGAAAGGTCGGCAGTAATGACATTAGAAGCGACAGTCAATTTAAGTACTTGCATTACAATGTAAAGGGACTGCGCAAAAACTTCGGTACAGATTTACTGAACACCGAATTAATATATTCGCTCTGGCTACAATTTTCTTTTACAAGCAGCCAAGTGACGTAAAAGTTTGGCCAAACCCTGAACCAAAACGGTGTAAATAACGTCAAGAACATGACCTTTGCACGACCGCTGAAACTCCCTTTATAGTGATATTCATATATTTTGGCGCCAAAGTGGGTAATTCCGCGAAGACTGTACAGTGACTTTTTCTTTCACGGCGTCTTTGGCGATACCATTTGAGTGTGTACGCGGAAAATTTTAAGAGGAGCAATGTAAACATGCAACGCTGAGTTACAATGATCTGAAATGTTTCAGAATGTCAAGAAACTGTTCTCACTAACCTTTGCATGTATCTTCGTCTTCTTCCCTCGAGCCAGGTATTCTGCAAACCAGTTTTGATGTCTTTGACACATATTTCGACAAACTATATTCGGTGTTATTTTTTCCCCTGGTTCGCGAATATTTTTATGACCCTTTTATCGCTATTTTGACTGTGCTTCTTCGCTAAGGGACGGAAGCCGCCACAAACTGGAGCACAGACCGAGCTAGCTGTTAATGAGTTTTCTGTCACATGGAGCAAGACTGCTCATGATCCGGGGGTGGGGAGGGTGGGGAAGGAACGTAATAATGTACGAGTCTTGAGCGGCACCAATTTTTGCGAGCCATGCCACTAGAGTTTTTTTCTGATTTTTTTCACTTTTTAAGGTAACGTTAACGTTTCACTCAGGAACATTTCCAAGTGTTTTGAAATGTTGAAAAACTTCTAACGGGTTGTTTCATGCAGACAAGAAAATGTACGTCAACGCGTCAACATTGAAAAATCTTATCTTCCTCTCTGTCTTCTGCTGAAGTCAAGTTCAATATTGCTCTATTACCTATTATAAATTCCGTCACAAACTCAGGGCCTTCATATGAAAATGTACTGCTTCATCCAGCGTGAAATTTTGCTAGCCGTGGGAACCAAAGATTGCGATTGGCCAGCCTGTAATTGTATTTAATTAAAAGTCAACAATCAGAGTCAACACAGTCGTTTCGTCTGGGTTCCGTCTAGCTTTGATACGAAGGCACAAAAGTTTTGTTTGTAGTTTAAAACGATTTTTCTTGCCAAACATTCCTAAATGTAACAGAAATTGACCTGACATGAGCAACTTAATGCTGCCACTGGAAGCCACGATCAAGAAGCTGATCCCAAGTTCAGTGAGTTCAAGCCGCTCTATATAGTACTGGCTCGTCACGCAATAAATTTAGGAAGAGCAATAGTTCTGGTCCAGTTTAGAAACAAACATACTCCACCAGCCTTCCAAGTACCATTTTCGAACGTTGTAAATTTACTTAAAACATTTTGCATGTTTTTGCAATGCATTAGGAAAGCAGGCTTGCTAACCACTGCTAATGCTTTCAGTGAAAAAAACTGAAACCCACCTCTGAACAATGTTGAATATTTTTAACGATATGCGCGTGGAAAGAATTTCTATTTGTTGTTCTTAAAATACGTAAAATTTGCATTCCTTGTGCGCCAAAAGTCTTACCTAAACTGTGCCAAACTGTGGCAGCTGAAGTCGAGATTCATGAATGTCATAAATAGAACAAACGCATGGACGTTCCTGCATTCCGAAAACCGGCAATAAACGATACTCAAAACAGAAATCAAACGAACGATAGCAACAAAACGTACGATAAAAATGAAACGCATGATAGAAATATTGCAAACGATAGAAACGACCGAAACGATGGGGACGAAACGAATGATGCAAACGTTTTCACATGCTGGACGAAACGCTATTAAATGTTTGAACCAAAAGTGTGGTTCAAAAATATGAATGAAACGCTAGAAAATCAGTTTTATCTCTGATGGTGTTGACTTTCTCTGAAAAATACATATCCGACTTGATTATGCGACCTGTAAGAGACGAGTAGGAATGCCCGAGGAAAGAGGAGCAACATAGATTTTCTGATAAAAACGGGCCAACCAAGAGGAATCGGACTCTAACCATTATTTAATTTATTACTTTTTCGAATTCCCTTTATGTGAAGCAAAGTTCGGCAATGAACGATTTGTGAAAAATAGAAGGTAAATTGGTTGGAGTCTGATCGAAATAAGTGGACCACCTCCAGAGATAATCCCGAATATTCCGGTCAGAAGAAATTTCATTTGACTTCTGACAGAAATTTCAGGAGTCTTTGCATTGTACTGCATTGGCATATAATGGTAAACACCCGCGGTCTTTGTGTGTCGGTGCACTGTCTTTGAAGTGTCGTGACAGCATGACCTTTCCCAAGTTTCGTAAGTTGACATAAACATTGTAATCGGAGACACGAGTGATAGCGAATTGGTTTTTGTGGAGAGCAGAACAGAACAGGCTAAATGTTTTGCGTATTTTAGGCAAACAGAGGCGAAAGGGAGGCGAGCGCGAAGCGTAAGTTGCGCGCGAGGCGAGGAGCGCGAAAACTCAATTTCGCCTCTCTTCGCCTAAAATATCGCAAAATAAATAGACCTGTTCTGGACTGTTCTGCAGGGTAGATACAACACTACCCTGGTCCCTTGATTTTTTTCTCTTTTCGTGAACCGTGAAGAAAGCCTCAGTGGGACCGGGGTAAGAGAACACAGAAAATAGGACGCCTTGTAACACTGGAGGAGAATTAAACAAAGATTTGTCGACTACTTTTTGAACTGCTCGAAATAAGCGGTCGTCCTGTCCTTCGATTTTACAGGCTAAAGGAAACTATTGAAAAAAACAAAACAATTAAGAGCCTGGTTTCCCGAGAGACAAAACAACGGACAACTCGGGAGGCAAGAAAAATTATGATCTTTCGTGGCGGTGCTTGGTTCTCTATATATCATAATAATTACATGAACTCTCTTCACTTCAACGTTTCCCTGTTTATATTTAGATGTTAGTCTACGTTTACCTAATCAATACGAACATTTGTGAGGGAATCTCGAAATTCCATTATATCTGCAGCCATAAACTGATCTTCAAAATATATCCGTTCGTCGAAAACTGCTACTTGCGCGGAATTTCACACATGAAAGAATCTTTCTTCTGCCAAGTGTAGTATTTTATTTGCCGAGTAAACGTTAAGTTACCTAAAAATGAAAAAAAAAATCAGAAACAAATCTTAGTGGCATGGCTCGCAAAAATTGGTTGACTCGTACCACCCTCCCCACCCCCGGATCATGAGCAGTCTTGCTCCATGTGACAGAATTAACGGATCATATTTGATAGGTGGGCATCCGAGCTCGATTCATGTTCACCGTACTCGAATAGCAATTCGAGTACCATTTCAAATCGGACTCGCATCACCGAGCTCGATTTGTCTAAAATTCATCGAGCTCGATGATATTGTCGTGCTCGATCATCGAACTCGGTTACGATTGGTTTCTTCGAGCTCGGTTTACGATTTCTTTCATCAAGCTCGGTTTGTGGCCTTTTTTTCGTCGAGCTCGGTTTGTTATCGAACTCGGCCTTGCTATCGAGCTCGGTTTGCAATCCAGCTCACGCTCCTCATATTTTGTACCGAACTCGGTTTGTTATCGAGCTCGGTTCATCTTATTCAATTCAGAGGAGAGGGGTCTGGTGTCTGGTCTTGGAAGGGGGCATGGGCCGAGCGAGAGTAGCCAAGTCACGAACAAATGAAGGTATATTACGGATGAAATTTGGAAAATTGAGTGCAAGCAAAGAGTAGATCACCAAATAATAGCCCACGCTGCGAAATTACAAGGTGAGCATTGCGTCAGTTGGTTTTTCCAATGTATGATTATGGTTTCATTCATCAAACTTTTGACCTCTCTCGAATTTCAAAAAGCTCTATGCCAACCCCTTCAAACAATGTATAGATGGCAGGATGTAACTTGTACAAAATTAACTTTTATTTTTCCTTTAATACCTGTACACTTGTTTAGCTTGTTATTTTTCACTTGGAGAAAGAACAGAAACCTCATAGTTTTAATAATTATTCAGAGCGTGCGTGCAACATTGTTACCGATGTATGATTATGGTTTAAAGATGATTTCCAGTCCCTACTGTGCACTCATGTTTTCTGTTTTGCTTCATCACAAAAATGTCAACAGTTCGCAACTTCTTGCATGAAGTAAATTCAAAGTTTAAAAAACAACCGCCATTTTTAATACGGCCAGAAATGTCATCTTTTCCTGGTCGACGCGTTCAGCCGTGAGTTCGGGGGAAGAGCACGTGCTCCTTTCTTGAACAGCGTCTGGTGATAGAGCCTAATGACGTTACAAAAGTTTAAACTCCAACAATATCGCTCCTCCTGAGATTTTCATTTTCATGATTTTTTTTTTTTGTAATTTGTTTATTTCTTATTAGACCACAGACAAGTTACAATACTAAAGAAGTTGATTTGCTAATTACAGTTTACAGCTTATCTAGAACTTACAACTTACCAAGAGCAGAAAAAAAAAATGATGCATAAGAGCAGTTGAAAAGTACTATTCATAGAATTGTTCTCTCGCAACGTGTTCTTGGTTTTCAAAGTTTTTGCGTGACACGCCATTTACTGGGCTAAATTGCCAGCCGTCGTTGGTCAAAGGAGCACGCACTCCTGCCCCAAATTTTCTTTGGGAAAACGTCACTGCGTAAACCAGACTCGAGAAAGCGGCGGAAATGGGGCCCAGGTGTGTACATGACGGCCGAGAGATTTCTTATATTGTTTTTGCTTTCCTCGAGGGATATAATTTACGCTTTTGTAGCCAAAACTAAGTGACAAATGTTTCTGTTGGTTTTCACCTGCCATGTTGGTGCCCATCTGGATGAGCTCCAGCATGGGGTCTGCATACAAACCTTTCTTAAATTAGGGTAAAAAAAAAATAGATATATATCTGCATATCTTCCTTTCACAGTGCTGTGAGTCTTTAAATGTATACCATCTTTCTTTTACCAGGTTTGTCAATGGAAGGTATACGAAAGGGGAGTCTTTTCTGCCAAAAATGGTATATAAAAGGATAAGGGGTTGGACCTCGAGGCTGGGCCTCCCCGTATTCAATTTCCTTTAGTACCCACCGGGTTTTTTGCAAAAGAGACACGGTAGAGCAGAGACATCGTCGCGCACACCATCACATTCTGACTGGTTCATTTCGAACATGCGCATGCAAGTTATTCTGTCGGGCAATGAAGAAATAGACAGTCTGACATTTTAAAAAAAAACAAATAGAGTGGTATCATTTCACTTTTTTCAGTTCCGCGGGGACACTGTGAGCCTCGGCTGAAGGCCAGAGCAGGCAACGTAAGAGTAATGATCTACAAGGTTTAGTTTCGGTTATCTTTGTTTACATGGAATTAAAAAGACCTATTAGTGAAACAGTAACTGTCATTGGTACAGGAAGAGTAATTTGCCTTGCGAAAACGCGCAACGTACGAACGGGGATAATTTTTTCTTTTCCTTTAAATGTTCATGCAACATAACTAGAAGCTGACTAGAAAACTTTTGGATACCTCAGTCTTTAAAGTTAATAATTATTGTTATTATTATAAAATCGGCTTTATTTTATTATTTGAAAAAGTTAGCGCGCTTATTTTTCGTAAGGCAATCCGGCAGACCCTCCCCTCATAGTTCATAAAAAGTAATTCGCATTAAATCCGTTTTTATTATTTTGCTAGCATCTTGTGCGGGCGAAATGAACCAAATCGCGGGCTTTGATTGGCCACCCTAGTGGGTAAGATGAAACCATCTTGCTCGCTCGGGACTTCCTGCCTTGTCCCCCAAGAAACATTTTCCCGGAAGCCAAAAAATAAATTCTTAATTGACCAAGCTTTTTCGGTAAGATGGGTTGAGATCTTTTTTTTTCCGAGTTTACGGACCTCGACTCCGTCTCGGTCCATGAACGCGGAAAAAAAGGGAACTCACGCTTGGTCAATAACCCATATGTACTTACAATGTAGTAGTACTATAAACGTCTGTGCTGATGATGATGGTGGTGAACTCGGCACCTAATTTCTAATAAATAAACGGCTCCGTTTTACATAAAGCAGTTTGACGACTCCGCCAACGGCTTGCATAAGACGTGAATTTAGGCTGAGGTAATAGTAGCAATGACATCACGGCCAATGATGGTCAGTGAAATGATGATAAAATATGAACACTTGATTTCTGTTACAGCCAAACCACAATAGTAGCGTGCATCTTGGACCCTGTTGGATCTGGAACGCGAATGATAGGGAAGTCAAAAAAAGTGCGCAAACGGAAAAGGGACTAGTATCCCTAGAATTTTATAACGGCTCACTTTAAATTTAAAAAATGGCACATTTTTTAAGTAAAAAAATGGCACAGTTTTAAGTATGGTTAAAGTACAAGTGAAGTCTTTACCGACTACGTTTTGATTAGTTTTACACTCATTTATAATAATTTTTTAGATTAATAATGTTTTCTAATAAAGAGCTCTTTGAAACATTTGCTGGCTGGTCTTTGTTTACTGCAACGATCACATTTCACGGTCACAAATTGCTGCTTAAAGAAGTCCAAACAAACTGAACAATCATGCCTATTAAATTGAGGAAAATTTCATTGGGAAGTCATAACGTTAATTAATATTCGCTAAAAGTAAGTCAAAGCGATGTTATACAACAGCGCAAGAATGTGTGAAATGCGAGGTTAATTTTCGTGGGAGTCTCTTTTCGCAGACATGATGTGCATGATTTGCTAAGGATATGTTGTCATTAATTTCCAGTCATGGTCAAAACAATGTCAGTAACTAACTTCTCTATTTTACTTTACTTGTATGCGTGTACCTAGCGCGAGATCTTGCTCATTCCATCGATAGTACGGCACGAGATTAGTTGTCCTGTTTTCATCCTTGGAAAACTTACCTTTTCCCAATGCCTCGGAACTTAAAATGCAGTAAAAAAAGGGTGCTGATTCACATAGATCGGAGTTTATAGTTATTTCCTTAGAAATCTAAGGTCGAGTAAGTAAGTGGAATCTCCTCGTTGTAGTAGATCCCTCTCTACCGCATCACATTTTTTGTTCGGACCCGCTCGTTTCACCGCCCTACGTATAAGCGCCCAGTATAAAATCTCAAAACTTTCCGCCATTTTAAAAAACAGAGGAAAAATCTTTGTAATGAGGACAGCATTTGTGTGTCTCTCCGCTATTTTACGATAACTGTACAAATTCTCACGCGCTCATTGGATAATTTTTATCGTTAATACTGAAGCGGCGAGACACTTGAATTTGTAAATTATGCGTTGCGACAACTAGCGAGTGCGCGCAATTTGATCGTCTGTTATCGTAAAAAACAACCTGATTTCAGCTTTTCATGCGTCAGTCCTGTTATTGATCATGAATTTCGTCATAACATTGTCAAAGTAGCTGTGGATCCACGAGGCGATAGCTGCTAGTTGCCACATCACAAAAATTAAATAAATCATAAATAGATCGCAGGCAAGTACCAATCAGGCGTGAATAACTTTGGCTATTACCTCTGAAAGGCTGATAAACCACGCGGGATAGTGGTAGAACATTCCAGGTGGTATTCATGCTTCTAAACTATAGCAACTCGTGGTCTTTTGCTTTTATGTAATAATTTAAAAGACGCGCGAGTTTTCCATCAGTTTACTGGCACATTAAACCGCTGATTGACCAATCAGAACGCCCTCATTGATTTGATTATTATACAGCTCTCGATAATGTTCGATGCACCATACACCAAGCCGTGGGTTAAGGCATTACCCCTTCCTCGCCCGTTTCCCGAAGCTCCCGGTAATTACCGGGCCCGTTAAGCTGTTTTGTTTTCCATTCCAGATGGGATTTTCAAAAGTTTTGAAAATTATACGGTAAAGTTATTAG
>JAHPZR010000829.1:0-12500 GCA_019787425.1 Platygyra sinensis | reverse complement strand
CATTTCTCTCTGTTTTTGTAAAGATTTTAGTATTCAACTAGCGATCTCACCTTAGCCTTGTGATTGAACTTGCTCTCGTCACACTTAACGACGACGCCTGGTCCTCCGAATGGTACGAAAGGCCTCTCATCTAGATCTCTGGAACACGCATCTTGCAGCCGTCGGTAAATTTTTGAAACCAGGCCTGGGTTGAGAGTCAATCTTCGTGCTGCTTGTCGTTGAGAATCTTCAGAGACAAAATAGTAGATTACGAGGAGCAGCGTCCCCAGTGGTACGCGGGGAAACTCTTCGAAAAAACTGTTGGTGCGCAAGCTCCTTTTCTTCTTACAGCCGCTGCAGCGCCTATTATTAGTAAAATAAAAGACGATGTCATTCAAAATGTTAACAGATCTTATTGATAGATTTGATCCTTCCGAGTCAGAGTGGAAAATAGGGTTTGTACTCAGTTAAGCCCATTCCATGAACCCAAACGACAAATGTTAATTTAAATTTAAGAAGCCACGGTTAAAGTGTCAATTCGCCTTGGCATTCATACGCCAGCACTAGCAAATATAATGAGCCTGAACGTATATGCCGCTATGCGCCAAAAACTGCGTCGAATCGCATTCCAATACGCCACAAATTTTTTATGGCTGCCAACGACTGAGATCTTGCGCGCAATCTACTGGTCCAAACTTTGATTTGCGAGATAACTGAACTTACCAATGAAAACCATCAACATGATTGCCGTGCCTCTGTATCAAGGCCATGTCCATGTTACATTGTGCACATCGAAGCGGGTCGGCCAGCAGAAAACGCTGTTGGAGCCACTGGATCAAATTCATACGCGGACCCCGTTGCAAATCTATACATTCATTTAGATTCATGACTGCACAAGAGGGTGAACCACAGTGAGCAAAAAGTTCGACTTACGTGTTATAGCAGCTTTTCTCGTGCTTATCTTATGTGTTATATAATTAGAATCTGTGAATATCTCACTTATAACAATTCACAACCCAAAACAATGAACAATGAACAGGGACACAATAGCTCAATAATGATAAAACTATAACTTTTTGAAATATCATCTTTTGACTTATGTATTAACAAGATCGGTTTTTCGTACGCGGGACACTAATTGGGGCTGCCGTATCAAGAAAAGCGGGACCATTTTGTTAACAGAAGGCTTTGTTTTGGAGCTCAAAATTGACATTACATGGCCATTTCTGAACAATGGCTGCAGCAGCTTTGAAATACTTGAAATACTTTCAAAATTTCCAGAACGGGAAGTTTGTACGGTCCTAGAAAGCGATACAACGACAAATATATCCCGGTCCCGTGGGAGGTATTACGGGTACAATTTGTTGTGTAAATCGTTTCGCCGGGGCGGCTGGTAGGGGTTATCATTTCGGCCATCGATGATATCTCCATTGTTGTTTGGTTTCACTGTTGGAATATTGAGCGTGACCCCCCTTTTATCCCCCGTAAATTTTGCGATTGAAATGTGCAACAGCTACAAGGTGAAGGAAATGGTGTACAATATTTGCATAACTTCTAAGAAAGATTAGATCAGTTAATCTACTTTTAGTTTAGAATTTGTTCATTTTTCGGTGTAAGCTGGTTTCGGGAGTATACTGTTTAAGCTGTTTATATTAATACTGGACCAAAGTTCGGTTATCCTCATAAAGCGACAAATTTGGCAGTAGTTTCACCTTGCTGAAGTATTCACTCACCCAAACGATTTCATGTTAGCACTTGCTTTCATAATAAGCACTGCAAAGCCGGAGCTACTAGACCTGCTGCAGGTCCCGGTGGATCGAAGGCCGGATAGCGCTATCCACCGGATAAATCGTTATCCAACGGATAAGTGTTAAACCACGCTATCTACTGGAAAGCGTTATCCACCTTTCCAACCACTGGGGCCCCAGATCGACAGTTCAGTAAGGCAGGCTTTATTACCGACACCACTTGAGGGCGTTTTTCAAAGGCCCCGCTCTTTACTGACTTAATTGGCCGCGGCATGGGAATGGCTAAATTGATTAAAAAATATCAACAAGTCCGATGCTCAATAGACCGTTATAACTAACGAGTTATCAACTTGTCTGAAGGACTCGTCCCTTTCGGCAAAGAATAATAATACAAAAAAAATTATCTTTCACATACATCCAGACGTTATTCACGTAACTATTTCAAGACGGAGAACATGTTTACAGAGCGTTTTTCACTGTGACGCAATTAAAAAAATAAATCAAAAATCATTCAGTGGATTACTGTTCCAAAGTTGTGCCCAGGGGAGGTACTCCCTATAAAAGGGTGGGGAAATCGGGCATTGGGCATCGGGCTTGAGCCTCCCTGTATTAAACTTTGTTAAGTACCCCCCCCCCCCCCAAACCCCCTAGAGGAAACTGCGATAGTATAGAGGATAAATATAGAAGACACTTCTCCAAGTTTCAGGTTTGTGCGTTGTCCCAACCTTCAGATATTCGCGGAGCTCATTATGGAGCCGCCATATTGGTGTTCCTCCGTGAAAATTCGAAATGCGCTGGTGTTCAATTTAAGGACGCTAGTGAACTGAAAAGTTGTTAACAGATATAAACGTAGCACCTCTTATACCCAATGAGATATAATATATTTCAAGAAAGAAGAAAAGGTGTTAACTTTGTCCTTGAATAGCCGAGTTGGGGAACTTCCGGCGTCCAGCATTTTCAGGTACGCGGGTGTTTTTACTGTGATTTAGGCACTTCCTTAATGACGTGCTTTCTTGATTAGCTACGCTACTCTGATAGAAAGGTAGTAGCGTAGCAGTGTGCGCTTGGTGACAAAGTGATGGCCGCTTCTTGGCGTTTTCGAAGTGTCTGTGAACAGGATTTAGATAAAGTGTTGAACGACTGGTAGATTTATAAAACAATTAGATTATTCGCTATCGATTTCTTTGCGTGATAATTGACTAGGAGTGATGGGAATCTAGAGTTCATTATTTTATTTGTTTCATAGAGATTGGGAGAACGAGAAATGCTGTGGGAACATAAGCTGCAGGCGAGTGTTTCAACAACCCGACATTTTTGGAAAGTTGCAAGTTCTGTGTTTCTAACGAGTTATTAGAAACACGATTTTTAACCAATCATCGCGCGTTTGTTTTAAGACTGTTTTCTAAAACAAATCAAAGCACGGTCAATGCACCGTTTTACGCTGAGTTTGAACTCTCGGCCATTATTTTGTAAAACATCTAAAATTGAATCCTCAATCTCAATGCACTTGTCGCGTGTTCTTAAAAATCCCTCAGTGATAATATAACTTAACAATGAACTCGGGTATTTCAATCGTAAAAGCGGTCAATAAGTTACCAGCACTATTCCAACAAAATGCCGATAATTAACAATTATTGGACGAGGTTGAACAAAATATCGTGATTTGTCAGTGGCGAGCTGATCCTGTTCGGCAAATAATTGAACGGCGAGACACTGACTAATCACGATATTTTGCGACGACCGAGTTCAATAATTGTTTTATCATTCGATCCCCAAGTTTGTTTTCATATTTTAATCACTTCCTGGCAGCTCAGGGAAGCGATCAGCCATTTTTCTCTCGAGAACGTGGTTCCTATTACGCATGAGCAGAATATTATTTGCAGCAAAACACGTTTAGACGGTACTACGCGTGAGCAGACAATTATTATATTTGTAGTCAGTTATTTGCAGGTCACGTGGTGGGCTGTCGGCCAATGGAAGGGAAGAAAAAAGTTTATCGAATGATAGTTTTAATTTCCACCTTTTAAAAGTTGTTAAATAATTGTAAATAGGCATCCAACCCAAATCGGTTTATTTGTGACAAAAACGCATAACCAAATTTCGCCAGTTAAAGCTATTAAATGATTGATTTGTAAGCAGAGGGTAACCGTGGGGAAAATGCAAAACCGTGGGAAAGACAGTTTGTCAAGGTTTTTGACACATGGGTGAAAATTAAGATGTCAAATAAATTTATGTAGACCCCAAAGTTTAATCTTAAAAGTGGCGCTGGGCCGCGGTCTTAGGGCCTGATTACATGAGCCAGGCTAGTCCGGTAAGCCGTACTGGTGTCAGTTTGCCGGGATCACGGCACGTTTGTGAAATGCAACAAAAATCTGGGGCACCCAACGAGAAACTTCGATGAAATATCTGTTCGGGAGAGTCTACCCGTTCTAAGACTTTCGGATAACGCATTGCCAAAAAAGCTACAGATTTCTTACTAAAAGATTCGCAACCAGAGAAATGCAAGGAAAAACAGTCCCTTAGATTTTCGGAAGGGAGAATTTTGACATTTCTGGCTGTAAAAAAGGTCGCCTAGCATTTTCGGGTAAGAAAAATGTTCGCAGAGAAGTTCTTCGAAGGTAACGTTCAGCTAGCAAATTCTGAAATGAAGAGTTCATTCCCCAAAATTTTCGGGCACTTCAATCTTTAGCAGATCAGATCAAAGTTTTCTAGCTGATTAAAACAACTCCTTAAACAGTCTTTAAACATTACAAGGAGCCCAGAAATATCCCTTGCTTAATTTGATCGTCGGGTGCCCCTGAAAAATCAACTCCGCGATTACATGACAACCGGGCCAGGGGCCCGTTTCTCGAAAGCCCCGAAAAGGATTCGGGCCCGTAAAGCCATTTTCAGCTCATCTGTATCTAAAAACGGAGAAGTGTATGCGCCTGAAACTTCCTGTCTGAAGGGGACCTCTTTAAGAATATGTGAATAAAAAAGCTCTGTAGTCGTAAGGTTCGAGATCTTGCTATGGCTTTACAGGCCGGAAAAGTTTCCGGGGATTTCGAGAAACGGACCCCAGGCCCGGTTAGCCGAGATCCCGGTATCGCGGTGCCGGGATCCCGGCTAACCGAGCTGAGATTTTTTCCATGTAATCGCGTTTTCCGCGCCAGCCCGGGTTACTAAGCCAATGAGAGTACAAAATCAAACTCAAGTTCATCGCATCAGCCATCAACCGATCAACCGGGCTACAATTAGCTCGTCTCATGTAATATCGGCCTGAAAGTCAACTCGGCACACCGAAGCAACCCGGCTAGCCGGGCCAGCCCGGCTCATGTAATCAGGCCCTAAGGCGTATCGACCAGTTTCCGGTGCGTCATGAATCGAGCGTTTCGCGGGTATGATTTTAAGAGCTTTAAAAGACAGCGAGCAGTCTCTTTTCATCGAAAATCCGCCCAGTTGCTTGTTTTACATTCTTCTCCGTGGATTTTCGAGGAAAAGAGACACTGTTCTCAGTCTAAAAAACTATAAAAGACTGTATGGTTTGACAGTCATCTTATCACGCACTAACTTGCGAAAATAGTCCTTTGTAGTTTCCTCCTTTATACCCCGCCGCGCCAATAACAAAGGCGTTCAATGTACTAATTAACTGGCATCAGTTTTCAACTATTTCAGACATTGACCTCAGGCCGGTGTCAAACACGGATTTCTCCTTGGTGTGAATAGTTCGTCCTCGCGTGGTTTGTCAGGCAATTTTGTAGAGTTTACCGGGCAATACCCTTAACATGAGCCACGCCACTCGTACCCTTTCCAGAACTTTCGTCCTTTTGGACAGAAGGTTGATTGCTGTTCCAAGCCCAGCGGAATTGAGTCGGATGATGACTGCGGGAAAAGTAAAGGAAATTTCCTTTACGAAGAGCCAGAACGCAGATGTCATCGGCACCAACCTCACGGCCGCATTTCCATCCCTTGCGGGGAAAGACTTGACAAGGTATGTTTCATACTTGAAAACATTCTAGAAAAGTAGATGCACACAGTAAATTACCATGGGTTGTGTCTATGGCACCTAGGCAGTTTTTTTTTAACGACGCATCAAACACGCATGTAAAGTTACATGTAAGTCCATGACGCGTGGCGTACGAAAAGCACATGTTTTATAGAGCTCGTTTGGAGGGGACACTACAGCGTTTTCGACTTTTATGACAGCGGCCTAGCAATCCGGCAAAGTTATTCCACTAACTCCTTTCCGAGTTACAGAATGATAAGCAACTGCGTGGAAAAAAAGTCTGTGATCAGTGACATCAGTTCGAGAAACAACAAAGACGATCAAATTAAAAGTTAAGCATGTTTACAATAGTTAAGGAACAGATGATTTCAATAAGATGTCATTAGGACAACCCGTGTACTTATTTTTAGGTTTAGCTTTGAGCAATAAGGTTAATCAGCAATAAATATGTTTGTTTATAAAGCCCGTCTATTTGAAGCGTATTTTTTTGAATGTTAATAAATTTAAACTTAGGTAGCAAACTCGGTCATGATATATAAGTAGCGAACTGGGTTATGCGGTAGCGAACATGTAGCGAACTCGAACGTAGCGAACTCGACAAGTAGCGAAACAGGCGTAAACCGCATCCGTATTTCTGGCTGTCACTGGTTCCGCCGAGAAATACGTCTGTGTTTGCAGGCTACATGTTAAGGTACCCACCTGGGCTCCTTGGACAAAACTTAAGTCGCCTGCACTCGTAACCTGGGCGCCTCAGGCCATTGCCACCGGGCGTCCGTTAGACAGCAGCCTTGCCCAGGAAGACTTTTTAGATAAGGATCCACCGACAACCCTGCCCTATCTCAAATAACTGAAAAATTTCAATAACAAAAACAAAATTATACATTTCAGAAGCATATTATTTACAGCTATCTATATTCAACGAGGAGTTAAAATATAATATCAGACCATTATTGTCCTAAATAGGAAACATTCAATTAAAGGCCAATGCTTATTTCATGGTATTGTTAAACTCAACTTAAAATAATTACAAAAATTGTAGCACAGGGACTCTGTGTGTGTGTGTGTGTGTGTGTGTGTGTGTGTGTGTGTGTGTGTGTGTAAGAGGGGGGGGGGGAGATGGAGGGAGGGAAGTTGTATCAAATCTTAACTGGGAGTACACTGATCTTTACTGATTGTATAGCCCTCATAAAATGTTGTGTTTTATTGCCATACCCCCAGAATGCCAAAAGTGTTACTTTGACCCTTTAACTGTTATGCCAGCCTCAAGTTACCCTGTCAGAGACACTAATTTTTTCTACCCTGTTTCTTGTTATGACACAGACTTGAAGTAATCAAATCGTATTCTCGTGGCCATGCCATGATGAAGGTGGCTGATGGACTTCAGTCTGGTGCTCAGATCTTGGAGCATTTTGGTGGAAACAGGAAGAAGAAAGTTTACCTGTACCTTCCTCCAGGTAAAGTACATGTTTTTTTAATTAGTAGTAAAACATAACAGTACAACATAACATAACTAGTAAAACATAACAGCCAAATGAAAGAATTCAAAGTGCCAATTGATGACGCCACTTCCCCAAAATAACCCCATTATAAGTTTCTTTATTCTATCAAAGAGAACCCTTTTGAAATATTAATTTTTAAGATCAAAGAAGTCACCGTGGCTATCTTAAATGTTATTAATTTGATTCATCTGCAGCCAGCACAGTTAATTCAAGTTCAGCTTCTTCAAGTGGATGTAAGTTAACTAGTATCAACTGTTGACCCTACTCTACCAGAATTAACCTAATATAAATTTCTTAACTCCCTCAATAAGAACCCTTTTGAAATAATTTTAAGATCATATCATTGTTATCACTATGGGTACCTTTAATGTTATTATTTTGATTCATCCACAGCCAACACAACTTCATCCTCTTCAAGTGGATGTAAGTTAACTTTAACATTTCATCAATGATGCGTCAATTGTGTGCTCACAACATTGTCAATACTTAAGTTTCAATCCCTGTTACAGGCAGGGAGTGGAGGCGGTTTGGTACTGTTTCCAGCTTTACATTAAGAAAAAATACTATAACTTGACTCTTAATAACCGAGCATGAGGTCTGTATGCATGGGAGAATCTTGACCATTGTCAAACAACCATTGACCGCTATCATTGACTGCTTACCTCTAATGTTATGATTTTGTCCAATACACAGCTAATGCTACATCCTCTTCGATGGCAACTCTTGTCACTAATGCAGTGTCTGGACAGCCAATAGTGACACCAGCTGTGTCCAGCTTACCTATCCCCACAAATGGATGTGAGTTTAAAATAGACATGATTGAAAAACAAATAACAAAAATAGCAGATATGAAATCAAGAAATTGTCACCAATATCACTTAGGTCTGAGTGCTAAGATGTGAAACAATATTGTGCAAAATGTGCTTAAAAAAACTTTTAATTAGTTCCTTTAAAGTGGAAACTAGAATGCACATTTCCCTGTTGGCCAAAGGAAAAAGAAAATTAAAAATTAAAACTGTTAATTGATGATCCCACTCCACCAGAATTGACCAAAGATAAATTTTGTTTAGTCGTCAAAAAGAACCCTTTTGAAATATTTTAAAGATCAAAGATGTCACCATGGCTATCTTAAATGTTATTATTTTGATATCATCTGCAGCCCGTACAGGTAATCCAGGTTCAGCTTCTTCAAGTGGACCTAAGTTTAATTAGCAAGTTAAATTATGTATCCATTATTTGCTTAAAGCCTGATTTTTTTTTGGCTTTTGCATCACTAGTGAAAGCGTACATCCCAATGAAATAAAATTCAGTGTCAGACCCTACTCCATCGGATTTAACCCAGTTCTTAAATTTCTTTACTCCTTAAAAAAGAACCCTTATGAAATATTTTTAAGGTCAAGGATGTCACCATGGCTATCTTAAATGTTTACTTTGATTTATCTGCAGCCAGCACAGCTAATCCAAGTTCAGCTTCTTCAAGTGGATGTAAGTTAACTAGTGTCAACTGTTGACCCTACTCTCCCAGAATTAACCCAATATAAATTTCTTTACTCCCTCAATAAGAACGCTTTTGAAAGATTTTTAAGATCATATCATTGTTATCACCATGGTAACATGTAATGTTATTATTTTGATTCATCCACAGCCAACACAACTTCATCCTCTTCAAGTGGATGTAAGTTAACTTTAACATTAATATTTTTATCAATGATGTGTCAATTGTGTGCGTACATCGTAATGAAATTAAATTCGAAGTCTCAGACATACTTCCCTCGGAATTAACCCAATTTAAATTTCTTTACTCCCTCAAAAAGAACCCTTTTGAAATATTATTAAGATCAAGGATGCCCCCTTGGCTACTGTTAATGTTGTTATTATTTTGATTCATCTGCAGCCAGCACAGCTAATTCAAGCTCAGCTTCTTCAAGTAGACGTTAGTAAACATGTTAATGTAACATTCCATAGATGATGTGTTCATTATTTGCTTCAATCCTCAGTATTTTTCTTTTGTTTATGCAAGATACAAAAAAGAGTACATCACAATGAAATAACATTCAAAATGTCAACTGTTGACCCCACTCCCTCAGAATTAACCCAATATAAATTTTGTTACTCCTTTAAAAAGAACCCTTTGGAAATATTTTAAATATCAAAGATGTCACCATGGCTACATGTATCTTTAATGCTATCATTTGGATTCATCCACAGCCACCACAGCTATTCCAAGTTCAACTTCTTCAAGTGGATGTAAGTTAACAAGTTAAATAATGTGTCCATTACTTGCTTAAACCTGATTTTCTTTTGCTGTTATACATTAAAGTAAAAAAGTAAAGTAAAAAATTCATCCCAAGGAAAAAAGGTTCAGTGTCAAATGTTGGCCCCCACTCACTCAAAATTAACCCAACATAAATTTTGTTACTCGCTTAAAAAGATCCCTTTGGAAACATTTTTAAGATTAAAGAAGTCACCATGACTTTCTTTAATGTTGTTATTTTGATTCAACCACAGCCAGCACAACTAATAATTCAAGTTCAGCTTCTCCAAGTGGATGTAAGTTAACAAGATAAAAAATGTGTTCATTAATTATTTGCTTAACCCTTTAATGCCCAATAGTGACTTATAGATTTTACTCTGTCTAACGCCAGACAATTTTACTCGTCAAAGGGAGGCCCCTTGGTCACTAAAGGGTTAAAAAACTATCTCCTTTAAAAGACTATCTCCTTTAACCCTTTAATGCCCAATAGTGACTTATAGATTTTACTCTGTCTAACGCCAGACGATTTTACTCTGTCTAACGCCAGACGATTTTACTCTGTCTAACGCCAGACGATTTTACTCGTCAAAGGGAGGCCCCTTGGGCACTAAAGGGTTAAAAAACTATCTCCTTTAAAAAACTATCTCCTTTAACCCTTTAATGCCCAATAGTGACTTATAGATTTTACTCTGTCTAACGCCAGACGATTTTACTCTGTCTAACGCCAGACGATTTTACTCTGTCTAGCGCCAGACGATTTTACTCGTCAACGGGAGGCCCCTTGGGCACTTAAGGGTTAAAGGGCCCTAGTCAGCCACACCTTTGTTTTTGTTTACATGCGAGAAATTGGCTATTTTATTTTACTCGGAGCCTGTCGAAAGGAAGGAAAATCACTTTGAAACTACTCAAGATAATTAACCCTACCTTCAGGAACACAGCTTACAGTAAAACAATAAGAATTTGCTAAACCATGCTATATCAATAATTTCGATGTCATCGAAAATGGCGGAGGCTGACTAGGGTCCTTTAAAGTGCCTATGAAGCGAAACTTTTTTCGCCATAATTTCAAAATCTAGCGTTTGAATTACACAATTCCAAAACTTTTAGATGCATGCCAAAAAAATTGTTGATTTTACGAGTGCGCAAAGTTGAGCTATTTTACTTTAAAAAATGGTCAGGAGACTGGAACCGAATTTATTGCGTGCAACATCAGTGTGTGTGTTCAGGTTTGTTTACACCTTGCCATTGGGAAGAAATTCAGAGCTTAAGAAAATATCAAGTGATTTTGACTCGAATAGTTTCGCCATTTTATCAAGAATTTCTGAGGAAGATATTATAAAGGAGGATCAGAAAGATGGTGAAGAATCTCTAACACACAAACTGACGTCACGCATTGATGCCACGTGACGTTTTGACCGCGTGATTCAAATTTTTGAAGGTAAAAATAGCTCAACTTTGCGCGCTCATAAAATCAACAATTTTTAATGGAGGAAACTCAAATTTTGAAATTGTGTATTTCAAACGTTATATTTTGATATTATGTGGAAAACTTTTTCGCTTCATAGGCACTTTAAAGCCCCATTTTTTAAATCCTTTTGCGAGGTACATCCCAATGAAAAAGAATTCAAATTGTCAAATGTTTTCAAACCCCATCCCCTCAGAATGAACCCAACACAAATTTATTTACTCCTAAAAAAAGAACCCTGCGGAATTTTCTTTAGATCGGTGATGTCACCATGGCTCTCTTTAATGTTTTTAAAATTTTGATTCATCCCTAGCCAACACAGCTAATTCGAGGTCATCCTCTTCAAGTAGATGTAAGTTAACATAAACATTCAATCAACAATGCGTTTATTATTGAAAAAGATCATTATTCCTTGATTTAATATCTATATCAATCAACCATTGACTGCTTACCTCTAATGTTATGATTTTGGTTCCATCCACAGCCAATGCTACATCCTCTTCCACAGCAACTGTTGTCACTAATGCAGTGTCTGGACAGCCAATAGTGACACCAGCTGTGTCCAGCTTACCTATCCCCACAAATGGACGTGAGTTTAAAATAGAAATGATTGAAAACAAATAACCCAATAAAAAATAGCAGATATGAAATCAAGAAATATTGTCATCATTAGAACTAGAAAAAAATAAACTGCCAAATGCTACAGCGTAAGTTGTGAGTGGAGTAGTCAAATACAGAAAGACAACATATTTCTTAACCGACCGAAAATTTTTTGATGCTGTTGGTGTGGTTTTTCCAAAGTATCTTAATAGACCCTTCCCCAAAATGGCAGCCAAAAATTCAAATAAGTTAAAATTAACTGAAATTAAAAACGTATACCAGCACCAGAAAGAATGCCTTTACTATAGTAACCCTGCAATGATTTAGCCTTTCAGGTGTAATAATTTATCAGCTGAGAAAATGTAGGTTGAAAATTGAAAAATTTACATACGTTTGTATGACTGTGGGTATAATGCATACCCCTAGTCATACAAATGTCTGTAGATTTTTTAAATTTCCAACTTACATTAATTTTTCTCAGCTTATATTACACCTGAAATGCTGAAACTTTGCAGGGTTACACTAAAGTAAAGGTGTTCTTTCTGGTGCTGGTATACATTTTAAATTTTGACTTATTTGAATTTTCACCGCCACTTGAGGAAGGGTCTAATTAAACCATACTAACAATACTATTATTGCTTTTTTTCTAAGCGGAAACTAGAAGATACCTTTCCTTGTTGGCCAGGAATGCATTCAGAGATGGTGAGTTCTGTGAATTTGAAAAATGAATAAATGATCACTAAACAAGGACTTTCATACATGCAGTATGCACCATTGTCATGCACTCTTAAGGATTCTCAAAACAGAATACTTGTGTGAGACACTTGGGCTCTAGTGTGCACTACACCACAGTGGTGCAGAGGCCTACTTCATAAGACTATTTCCACCAAGTTTAGTGAGCTGTTTGTGTTATCGGTCATTTTTACCTTCTAAAACACCCATCATTCAGGGTATTTCAAAGGGAAAAAAG
>JAHPZR010000827.1:0-12648 GCA_019787425.1 Platygyra sinensis | reverse complement strand
TGATGTTTTAGGAGCTGCTGCAAAAATTTAGGCGCCCAAAGGACTTTCATGGGTGCCCCAGAATAAGCCTTGAATGTAACTGCAAGTTCCAAGAGGGGGCAGGATCTCAAAAGCTAAGCATACAGCTGAACTGACATATTTTCCAGAAAAGTGAGACGTTGGAACATATAAAATTCCATGGGGAGACTAAAAGATGGCACAGGAATAAAATTATTGCTTCGTTAGTCCTACTTTCAGGAGACTTATTTCTTATACAGTAATAAGGAACTACACATTCATAATGGTGATTAACTTTTTGTCATTTTTGTAGCAGAGTGATTCCAATTTAACTACTGGAAAAGATGAAAAAGTACTCTCATTTACTTGGGACATAAGAGATTTTCCAGGAAGTCTAGCGCGACAGAGGGATGAAAAACAGCCTCTGACAAGTGATGTGTTTTTGAGTGAAGGACAGAGGTGGAGGGCTGTTTTAACTGAAGACCAGAGATTGTATCTACAGCTAATATCATCATCACATCCAGTCACTGCAGAGATAAAGTAAGCAGGCACGGCAATAGAATAGGCATCAAACAAGACTAGTTTTTAGGGTAACTTTAGGTGAGGGTGTAAATTCAGTACAACATTCTATTCTAGTCAAGCAGATGAAGGCTTGGTGGTCTAAAGGCGTATAATTGCATGCTGAACAAACAGACAGGGTTTAAGCCCTGGCCGGGGTATTGTGTTGTGTTCTTAGACATAAAACCTGTCTTTGACAAGGTGTTCAAACAGGTAACAAACAAAGTAATTCCCCTCTTTCCATTCCCTCTGAACAATTACTGAAATTGTACAAAACCCTACAATATGCACTTGCTCTGACACAACCTGAAACAAATTGTTCACCTGTATAGGATTGTGATGATGCCAGGCCAAGAGAAACAGAAGGTGTTTTGCCTGCAACAGGCAACACTGAGTGAAGGAGAAATGCAGGGAAGAGAGTTCAAAGATTTAAACAGATGGGTGGATGAAACAGGCAGGCTTCATGTAAAATTCATTATTTATTATGTAAGGTTTTAATTTGGAATCGATAAAGCGGTTGTCACTTGAGTATGTGAAAAGCAATGTGACATTATGTACAGAAAATATCCACGATACTCCCCCCACAGCAGGGATTGGAATTTCGTGGAGGGTGGGAAGTTCTGTGAGGCCAAAAATTTTAAAGAAATGTATGAAGCTTAATTGGAATTTCTGGAGGGGTGGGGAAGGGAGGGTCTTAGAAAAAATTCCTTTCCTTGGGGGAGGTATGGATATTTTCTGGAATTACGGATTTGTTATGATACCAGATAAAATAGGCTTTAAAAACATTCTGACCAATCAAGATGATGAGGTAACAGCCCTCTTTATAAGCCTCTTCCATTACCAACCTGTTGCTATATATTTGAATCAAAATTCGCTCATGATGCCCGAGTGATTACTTTGGATTTGGATTATCGACACTCAAATGACATATGCTTTAGACTTTATTTGAAATTTTTATTTGAAATAATTTAATAATTTATTTTCACAGGTTTAAAATTAACATTCACATAGACATTAAAGCTAAATACTACTCATGAATGAAATGTAGACTTTGTACAGACATATTACATGTTGTGCTTTTAAAGAACACCACAGTCAATAAATTTACTGGATGCAGCCTTAAATTCTTCTAGTGATTTTGAGTCTACATTATGATTTTGAGAACCACAGGGTTCAGACATAGCTTACACTAATGGTGACAGGACTTAGTAGCCTATTAGTGTAATCACGAGTATTGGAAGACATATTGATTACATTTACACAAATTCCAATTTGAAATTTAAATTGTCAATCAATAACAACAAAAGCAGTGAGAATGAATTTTTCCCTTTCCATCTGAATGTCTGTAGCACAATACAGGCACATACCCAGTTGATTTAATGGTGAAAAGCAAACAAGTTTTAAAAGAGTGCGTTTCGTCTCTGAGTAGTATAACAGTAGATTATACGCGTAAAACTTCAGGTAAATATGGTTCATGCAATTCAGCAGGGGAATGGGGTGCCAAGGCACTATGAGGGCTATGAGTTATTGTTATTCCAGCACTGCAATTAATGCGCTGTATACCATTCCATATAAAAGTGTTAAATTTAAACCATTAAACAATCAATAGTCGCAAGCAATTAAGAACTCTTAGTTATACCACTGTTTAGAGATAGGATTTCAAGTATCTTTTTAGAAATTATCACATTTATTAACATTCTTTGGACATCAAGAACATAATTTGCAAGTTATATAAAATAATGTGTTAAAAAGCTGTAGGTAAGTAAATCCAATTCACCATTTAGAAACTGAGTGACTGAGTGATTTTATAGAATGATCTAAGTAATAAACAATGCAACTCTGATTATGAAGTATCTGTTACAACTTGACATAGCAAGTTGAAGATCAGCAGCTGAAGGCAATTTATTTCATTTAACAATTATATGTAACGTCAGATTACCAGGACAATGAATTGACTTTCAAAAGAGTGAAGGATAGCTGTAGTTACAAGACATCTCTAAATACAATCCAACCACTATTAATGATCACCCTCAGGGAAATGGATAGTGGCCATTTAAAAGGGGTTGACTGTCTAAATGGAGCACTTTAAGTCATATGTATAAGCTTCAAGCGATTAAATTATTTTACAAGGTATTTGGTGATGATGCTCCCCATGCATTATCTTACTAAAGTGAACAAATCTTGTGCTGCTTACGACTTAAGGAGTAACAGGATCACAGTACCACACTTCAATTCGTACTTCCTTATTAAAAACTCTATTAGCCACAGAGGTGTGATCTTGTGGAACGCTTTTGGCACGTACTACACCAGCTGCCAATTTAAGGGGTTTTTTATCATAAAGTGAAGAAGGACAGACATATCTTGGACCTAGATTTTAGTGTTCAATCAATTCAGTCGATTCCCGAATATTTCCAGAATTTTAAGTGCTTTTAGATTTAGTTGGATTTTATGCCTCTTACTGTTCCATTTAAAATTGAGTCTGTATTTTACCTAATTTATATTTTGCAATCACATTAATCAGATTTCCAGTCGGTACTGCACAGTTTCAGAAACCCAATGTTTATAAACATTATAAATGGCTCACTCGATGGAATGCGAATTGATGTTATTCACTAAGAACCACATACCTTATCTTTGAGACCTTTCAAATTCTTTTTCCAACAGCTTCATTGATTTTTACAGCAGTGAAGTTGTTTCATGAAGTGATATGAGAAAGAATGAAGTAATAAGCTGCGACTGCTTCGAATCCGTATTAAAAATGGCGGTTGTTTTTTAAACTTTGAATTTACTTCATGCAAGAAGTTGCGAACTGTTGACATTTTTGTGATGAAGCAAAACAGAAAACATGAGTGCACAGTAGGGACTGGAAATCATCTTTAAACCATAATCATATATCGGTAACAATGTTGCACGCACGCTCTGAATAATTATTAAAACTATGAGGTTTCTGTTCTTTCTCCAAGTGAAAAATAACAAGCTAAACAAGTGTACAGGTATTAAAGGAAAAATAAAAGTTAATTTTGTACAAGTTACATCCTGCCATCTATACATTGTTTGAAGGGGTTGGCATAGAGCTTTTTGAAATTCGAGAGAGGTCAAAAGTTTGATGAATGAAACCATAATCATACATTGGAAAAACCAACTGACGCAATGCTCACCTTGTAATTTCGCAGCGTGGGCTATTATTTGGTGATCTACTCTTTGCTTGCACTCAATTTTCCAAATTTCATCCGTAAAATACCTTCATTTGTTCGTGACTTGGCTACTCTCGCTCGGCCCATGCCCCCTTCCAAGACCAGACACCAGACCCCTCTCCTCTGAATTGAATACGATGAACCGAGCTCGATAACAAACCGAGTTCGGTACAAAATATGAGGAGCGTGAGCTGGATTGCAAACCGAGCTCGATAGCAAGGCCGAGTTCGATAACAAACCGAGCTCGACGAAAAAAAGGCCACAAACCGAGCTTGATGAAAGAAATCGTAAACCGAGCTCGAAGAAACCAATCGTAACCGAGTTCGATGATCGAGCACGACAATATCATCGAGCTCGATGAATTTTAGACAAATCGAGCTCGGTGATGCGAGTCCGATTTGAAATGGTACTCGAATTGCTATTCGAGTACGGTGAACATGAATCGAGCTCGGATGCCCACCTATCAAATATGATCCCCTGTATTTTGGAGGTTTTAGTTTCATTTGAGGCAACCCCCTCTTAGACTTCGACGTTTTAACAAAGTTGTAGTTTGACAAGCTTCGTCACACTCGTCACGCGTTCCTTCCTCACGCGTGAAAAGAACGCGTGACGAATTCTATGAGTGTCTGCTTGGTAGGCTATAGCCCGACGGGGTTTTTCGTTTTGTAATAGAACAAGTGTGAATTTTCAAGCCTATTTTGTTCCGTGACGTTTAGCCGGCGTAGCTGGCGGGGTTTGTAGGGGTATCAAATAGGCCATTAATATTCGATTCATAAGTGCTCACAAAATGTGTCCTTTGCTCGAATTGCTCCCAAATATTAGATTGTTCGCTTGCTCCTGCTCGCAAAAGTTTTACAACTGCTTGAATGCTCGAATGCTTGTTTTAATGGCAAAACTGGGAAACATTGGTGAAATATAAACGCACTATCAATGCATCTGGAAACATGTTTATTTTTTCTTTAGGTTTTGCTGGCGCGCTTAAGAATTCTTCGCAAAAGGTCAAGGCATCAGCAAAGTTAGAAAGTCAATGACATGAAATTACTGTTTCACAAAGCTTGCTATGTCTGTATCGCAGAATTCCGTATCGCCGACCGTTTCGAAGATGAATTCGATTTCTCACTGCGCGATTTTACTTTTCTGCTGATAATAAAGACGTACGGGGTTCTTCGTATTGCGGATTTGCTTCTGAACTACTAATTTCATATAGAAACCGTAGTTTTTGTCTGAACTACTGTCAGAGCATGCACCCGCCATGTTCGTTTGAAAAGCGTGTAAATTTCAATAGTTGCGCATCGACAGTTTATTATTAATCAGTTTCTTATTCGCTTCTGATTGGCTAAATTATCATAAACTAATTCCCGGTGAAAAAAGCCGTTTCACAGCTGGACACCGTATGGAAGTTGCTACCTCTGGGTAATGGGCTCCTGTACTGTCACTATTCTCCTGTTTTGCGCTGGGTGTCAGCCAGATTACCTGGTGCAAAAATGACAACATAAACATGATGAGTTTCCGGCTAGCGGAAAACTTGCAACTTTTACTGCTTGCAAGAGAGATTTGATCACTGTTCGCGCTGACACAAATAAACGCACTGTTCGGATACAAAGACCATTCAATAGCTCTATTTGTGGAAGAATGAAATTCAACTCATCTCAGTACCAATCCTCTCGCGGCTTTGCCACTCGTGTTCACGGCTTCGACGCCAAACCAAAACCACTCGCAGGGACAGCTACCTAGGCTCTGTGACATTAAAATTCCGCGGGCCCAAGTTAAAATTTCAAAGGGAAAAGTCCTGAGAACGAAGTTGAGAGAAATCTCTCTTTGTCCCCCGGCGTTGAATCGAGAGTTTAGGGTTTCAACTTGCGGGTTGTTTGAAAGAAGGCAATTTTTCAGGATGTCTTCAGTCAGGAATGTAGAAGATGACTGGTGAATTATTGGTATTTACTTATTCCAGGTTTTGTGGCATGACGCGAATAAGAGTATTTCTACTCCTATTTCTACTCCGAGCGCACTAATCACGAGGCTACTGCGGGAAATCTGATAAAATGCGTCTCGTGTTAAAATCTGGAATCACCACAGGCGTGCCCATATCTAGTACAGAGTGCATTAGCGGGCTGCTGTTCGCTAAGCCACTAACGCACGAACTCAATAAAGTGTTTAATCAATTTCAATTAATGAATTATCCTTGCGGGAAAGGGAGATGGAAGGGGTAGGTACTCGCGTGTATTATGCAAAATGTGAACATGTTGCTTACTTTCACTCTACATTTTTGACGCCGGGCCTGGCTGTTTGATTTGGTCGATTAGAAGTGTTTGCAAATACAGAAAATGTAGACTATTCGCAGGCTAAAATGCTCACAATTGCTACTTCTACATATTAATGAGTTCAAAATGAACGAAACTGAACGTAGAACACCAAACTAAAATTGGAAACCGTCATAAAAAACCATAATTAAAAGCTATTTTGGAGCCTTGGAGTTTTTGTCCTCTCATATTCTTCAACGGAGGAAAGGCCTAGTGACTATCAAGGGAGTGAACGACAGGGATAAGGACTTGTGGACTTCTGTTTCAGAGCCGTAATTGAAATCTGCACTATATCTGAGATTGTCTCACTTTTTTTTTTTTTTTTTTTTTTTTTGTCGAGATCATCTGCACGTGCCTTGTAAACCGTGAATTTCTGTATTTTTTTTCCAGGTTGAAAGAATCCATATTTTTCTTGAAAGAGATACGGATCTTAACGATATTGCGGCCCTGAATTTGACTGAGGACTGGAAATTGAATTTCCATTTTCTTGGTCGGCGCATGCGCTACAGAGATGCCTTCCAGTACGCTTCAAATATTTTGTTACGTAGAAATGTAATGATAATGAACGCAGACTGTTACGTGGATAAAGGGTTCGAGCGACTGGATGAAAGCATCTTAAACAATAAAGTAATGTACGCATTGACCAGGCATGAAACTCCCGAAAACGTGCGTCTCTGCAGCGCCAGAGATATGTGTGGACCGACATCAACATACCAGGGCTCCCACGATGCATTTCTATTCAGGCTTCTCGTGCCACTTCCCTATGAACTACTGGGGAGCATTGACTACCGGCCGAACATCGGAGGTATTGAACAAGTTTTGATGTTTAACTTTCGTAAGTATGCACAATTTAACATAAAGAACCCGTGCAAAATCCTTCGTATTGTCCACCATCACTGCAGTGGAGTAAGACTGAACTTGGAAGAGCGATTTATTCAGGGCGAAAGAATTGACGACCATCTTAAAATCAAAGGAAAGTTTGGGCTTTCACCATTTTCTGGTTTGTAATGCCATCTTTTATTATGTCTTTGGTACTGTTCGAAGTGGAAATAAATGAACCTGATCATCTAGAATAGGGTACAACAATTAAGGTTGAAAAGCGAAGGAATCTTAGTGATACGCGAACTTGGCTGAAATGGTATTTTTATTCGGTTAGTAAGGGACTAGTGCGAATAATGTAAATATTATGATTGTAATAAGCTTAAGTAATTATAAGTAATCATACTTGTAAGAGCAATGCTTAGTTCATTTTGTTATGTTTCTGTAATTATTTGTAAAGCGCTTTTTTTTCACGATGATATTTTAAGGCCGCCGCACACTAGCCGATTTTTCTGTCGGCCGACAAAAAAAACGTCACTTGTCGGCTTGTGTGCGGTGAATTCAGACAAGTCTGTGACAAGATCGGGGCTTCCGGGCGATATCTGACAGTGCTAGATCTCCAAACGTCTTGTCGGGCCTTGTCGGCTAGTGTCCGGTGGACCAAGAGAATTTGTCGGGCTTCGCGCGTACCTCAACCAATGAGGAATTGTCATGAGAGTCACGTGAACAAGCCTCTTTTCAAAGATGGGGGAGATCGACTCGGCTCAAGACTAAACGCGGTTTGTCGCGACAAAAAATCGGCTAGTGTGCGGCAAGCTGATGTCCCGACAAATTTTAACCCGATTTGACCTCGACAAAAGATCTGCAGTTCTACGACAAAAAATCGGCTAGTGTGCAGCAGCCTTTATATATTCACCGATTACTTCCAGTCTATTAGCCTCTGTTGAATGACTAACCGGTCTTTTACCAGGATAAATAAAGTTATTTTTAGATCAGTACTATGACGAAAATCGCATCTTTCCTATCTAAGCCATTTTAAAACAAAACAAGTGGAACCAAAAATATTTTTTTTCCTGCTCTGGAAATATGATTTAAAACTATAAAAGTATATCAAAATTTCGGTACTCAGAGCAGAAGAGTTAAAAATGTAGAAGTGGAATATTTCGTTCGGATCTACCGAACTTCGTCAGCCATAATGCAAATTTGACTGTTAAGAAGAGATATATAATGATCTCGAAGGCGCTAAGATGGTGTCATAAATTCTGGCTAATTCGAAGCCATTGTCTCTGTTCAAAGAGGGGTAATGTAATCTTATCTCAATTGCCTCCCTCATACGGCGTTTGAAGGTATTACTCTCCGTCGCGAAAACTTTTGTTTTGCTGGGATCCACTAAATGACACGTGAGCTTGCAATGTTCATGAACAGCTGACGAATTCCTAGAAAGATGTTCCTTTACTCGTGTTTCTAATAACCGAGAAGTTTCACCTACGTTATCATTGTCACATTGTTCGCAATGGATGTGATAGACTGTGCCACATTTTTTTAAGGTTTTCTGTTTTATCCTTCACACGAACTACTTGTGACCTTATTGTTAGCATCGAATCAGGATAGTTGTTGGGCTCTCAAAGCTTGTTTAGCGTGTTGAATTCCCTTTGCCTTGTCAATTTCTTCAGGCATCAAGGTCTGAGCCCGAAGAAGCAGAGTGTTGATTACAGCTCTTTTATGTTGTAGGTGGTGTTTAGAATGAAGTTGAAGCTCAAGCAAGCTCACGGGTCATTTAGCGGATCCCAGCAAAACAAAAGTTTTCGCCACGGAGAGTAATACCTTCAAACGCCGCATAAGGGAGGCAATTGAGATAAGATTACGTAACCACTCTTTGAACAGAGACAATGGCTTCAAATTAGCCAGAATCTATGACACGATCTTAGAGCCTTCGAGTTTATTATATAACCCCTCTTTTTGACTGTTAAAACAGTCAAATTTGCATTGTGGCTGACAAAATTCGGTGGATCCAAACGAAGTATTCCACTTTTGAATTTTTTAACTTGGGCACTGAGTACCGAAATTTTATATATTTTTATAAACAAGTAGTCTGCGTGATGAGAAAATTGCTGTTTATTGTTTTCAAATATTTCTCTTCGTTTCAGAGATATTCACGTTTTAAAAATATGCAAATTAGCCAAGTGATGACAACATACACTCAACCAAATTTTGTTCAAATATGATGAAAAGAGAGATCTCAGCCAATTTGTATGAGAAATATCTGATTCTTTGCAGTAAGATTCTACTACATGTGTTTCACAATACGAGCTTAACGATTTCGTTACCGTGGAAACATACTGGGTTCCAGGCCTCCCCCATATCAAAAGCTTTTTCTGGCCACCTTGCGTTCCATTTTGATATTTGCCAACAGCACTAAATATGCATGATTCTGAAATCATATAGATATGTTAGCTCAAGTTTATGGCCTTATTCAACATATTTTAAGCTAAAAACCACAATGTATTGAAATCAAGTTGGTGGGGCCTGGAAAAGAATGAGTTGTCATGGAAACAGAACTTTATTGCCGTAGGTGTGTTTCCTGTAGAACTATTAGATTCCCAAGTTTCAATGGTCTGCGCTGCAAATTGGCAAACGTAGCTCTATTTGTTTACTCAATATAATTTTGGGTTGAGTGTATGACGTCATCAGTCATCTTATCTGCATATTTCACTCATTTTTCAAACTCAAATATCTCTGAAACTAATGCAGATATTTGGAATCGGTAAACGGCGTTTTTATTCTTTCATGGACTTCTATGCGATACACTAAAAATATCAAGGGTTAAAAATTTGGTCAAAATGTTTGTAACCGTAAAGTAAATGACAAGGCATGTGCCCAGTCCCATCCCCTTCACAACCATCAAGAAAACGCCAAAAGCATCCTACTTAGTCCCTACCTTCCTGTGGGGTCCCAATGGCTCCTCATCTCCCGTTTACACGCTGACCTGTGGCTGAGAGAATTCAGCAATGATGAGGATCGCTTATTCTTATTGCATTATGTGACCTCCAATTGGTACCTGTACATACCCAATTTGCTAGGGTTGATTAAACAAAACTACAAGTCTGCTACTACTAAAAATGTTAAAAGCGCAGTTGAGCAAACTGTTGCTAGTAAAATTGCAGAACCAAACTTACTACTGTCAGCGTGCTAGGAGCAATTCCTTGCTGCTTACGCCCCACGGCCAAGTACTCAATAACTACATCTTTGTTTTCCAAACCCTGAATGATGCTATCAATTTGCTACAGCCCAACTATTTCATGAATAAAGTTGACCTTCGCCACGCCTATCGCTCACTCCTATAGCTCAGTGTGGCATAGCTTTTCCACCTTCTCAGCGCATGCCGTGGGAAAATTGCCGTGCTGATCCCAGCCATCAGCTCCCACATGTTGTGGAGCTGGCACTTAAAGGGTGCTTAGCTTTGCACCCGCCTCTGCAGGAGAGGGCAGACTACATAACGTTTTTAGTCCTCTTTCTACCCGACGGCCACGTTATGCTGATGAGGCCTAACAAAGCTAAAACCAGCGGTAGAGTCACGGCACCGCAATGGACACTAAAGTGGTAGTATAGCATTTGACAATATCTTTATGTCCAAGGTTGAATCAGAAATTATCAGTAACAGCAAGATTAAACCCCTGGAAAAGTTACATTGGCGACGTCTTCTTCCGGTGTGATGCAGGAATGGGCGCGATTAAATCAGTTCAAGCCAACAGGCATTATCTAATAATTAGGTTAACGACTTGAATTTCTGAAACTGAAATGACTTTCCTGGACACTGCAGTCTTTAAAGGCAAAAGAATCAACCAAGACTCTATCTTTGACATCCCCACGCATTTCAAAACAACAGAGACATTCCAATACTCTCCAGGCATGAGCCATAACAATGGCAGCCATTAAATTGGACGGCGTTTAAGCATTTCTTCGAAGGATTTGGTAGGGATGGGAGTGGAGTTCTTATAGAAGGCTTCGTATGTTTACAGACAGTGTTTCTTTCTCTTGAGGATTTTTGGTGTACAGGCTACTAAATATCCATTGAAACTTAAATCGCGTTTTTGGGAAACTGTCCTTCGAAAATCGCTCATGCTGATTGCATTGATCACTGATACCAAATCATTTTCGAAGTCGAATAATAAAGTCTAGAAACTTCTTGTCACTTTTACCCCCAATTCATAATAATAATAATCATGATGATAACGATGATGATGATGATGATGATTGATGATGATGATGATGATGATGATGATGATGATGATGATGATGATATTAATACATTTATAGAGTGCTCAAACTATTTAACAATTATTCGCCGAAGGCGAGATAAATATTGTAGTATAGTCCCAGAGACGAAGTCGAGGGGATTATTCAACAATATCCACCGAGCCTGAGGGGAGTAATTGTTTTAGTGTAATTTAAGAGCTGAACAACAGTGAATAACGGACTAAAACGTAAAAATAGGGACCCAATTGTTCGTTTGCATACACGTATGCATCAATATAGTCTTAACAAGAAGCTTACATGTAAGCTTACATCGATTGTGAATCAGTTTACTCATCGAGTTTGACAGTAAAACAATCAAACAAACACCACGAAAAATAAATTCTTCCGGTACCTTTGTTTTATCGCTGTTAACTTCATCCGCAGTTGTTATCATTGTCTCAAAATGAATAGCTTTAGTTTGGAGAAAAACAGATTGCGGTCAATCGATCCGACCTGCTGGCAATCAACGTAACCACTGCGTTTACGATTCTTAACTGCCTTGAACACGAGTTCTTGAAAGGACTTTCGGTCCGAGGATGACAGCAGTCATTGTAAAATTTCTCCATCCTTTCAAATATCCTGGACTTAGAGTGATAACTTGCGAATAGACACGATAGATGAAAAATTCATTCACCAACTGTCCGCCATGTTTACTTGCCGAGATAGCAAAGGTGGCGCGCTAGTAGCCAGGCCTCGCAAATGTTATGTAAAACGCCTGGAGCGGTTTATATAGCGTCATATAAGGAACCGCTCGACCAATCAGATTGCTGGAAACTCTTTATTCAGCTCTGAAATTATACTAAAAGTCAATATTCAGAAGCGCCTAAGGCCCGGGTCAAACGCCGTACTTCACATAAGCCGACCCCAATTTAACCAATTAGGCTCATCAATGAGTAAATGTTTTCGAAATTTTCATCATCTCTCTAGTTTGAAACATAAGCAGTTATTGATCCTTGCTGTAGGAAGTGCCCGTTGCAATTTCTTCATCGCTTGAGGCGATCGTGTTTACATCTTAACTGCATTTCGCTCACCAGTCAGCGTTCGAACAACTGTAGGTCGTTTAGAATATGTCATTTTAAAGTTATGTGTTTAGTTACCTGGCCATCAGTGCAAGCGAGGCTGAAGGTGACCTTCCTTTGATACGGACCTCTTTCAGGCTCCAGTTATATGGTCTCGGATACAACCCTTCCTCGAGGAGACTTTATTAAGCGTTTATATGTGAAGTTAGTACCTGTAGGCCGAGTCAAAGTTGACTCTGCATGATCACTCATAAACCTTGGAGAATAATCATATGTACAGATATCACTCTTTTTTGAGTTTCCCTCGGTCATTCGATCACAGTGGGTTTTACCGAGTTGAATGTCACTCCTTTGATACAAATTTCTGTTTTAAATCCTCAATCTAGGCATTCCATGACACTCGCCCTCGCACTTTATACAAAGAAAAGTTGTCCAGCTTGCCAGGGTTACCCTACCTGCGGAGGC
>JAHPZR010000826.1:10000-20474 GCA_019787425.1 Platygyra sinensis | reverse complement strand
ATTTAAACGAAGTCTATGTTAACCATTGTTTAGGGCTGAGCTGTGGTTTAGACGTTGTCTCGTTAAACAACGGCTGAACGATGTTAAAATTCATTATTGAAACACCACTGAACTGGTTTTCTCGAGTCAATGGCTAAACCATGTTTCACAAGGAAATGCATTGTCTGTGGAGTTATTTCGTACGCCAATTTCCAGATAGTGGTTATTTCTCTGCAACATGGCTTCCAAAACAAGTCAAACAAATTTAAGCGATCGAACAAGGAAAACTTTTATTGGCCGAATTGGGTAGAGACTTTCTTGAAGTGGAAGGGAAAGGCTATCTATGATAGGAAAACGTTGGGGAAAATAGGTATGAGTGGAAATTTTAACTTATTTAACTCCCGGAAAACCTAACAGTATCTGAAAGCGCGATCTCAGTCAGCTTCAAGGATGCTGGAGGCGGCTGGAACTGAAAAGCACCATGACTTACATAGTCGTGAAAAAGTGGACACCGTCATACATAAAAAAAAGTGAAAGTGAAGTGTAGGTAAAGTGTGCACATCATAAAAGTTTCTCTTGGTATCAGCCAGCTTCTCTAGGAATGACAGGGAATAATCCTTTTTGTTTTCGCAATAGCGCTTGAAACCTTGTGAATGACTGTGCATGCAGCAAAGACAGATACACCAAATAAATCGCCAGTAACTCTCTTGTATTTATTTTTGGAAGATCTCTATCCAAAATTTTTATGAGGTCACTTACCGAGTCCTTCCTCAGGCGAAAACGTAATCAAAGTCCACGTCGCCGTATTGCTCTTGTGGGTTTTAACCTTTCCCTAAATTGCTGAATTTGTGGAATGTGTATTTTACATCGATTGAAATAGCTTTTTAACTGTCTGCAGCGCAGAGGTCCAACTTTTTCACAATGGCTAACCATGAAAATATCCATAAACAGCGTTTAGACGTACCTTTGGCCAGGTCTAACTTACTATTGTTTCTTAGTCGGTGATTAGACACTGTCTAGACACTGTTATGGTAAACAACGTTTAAATAATCCGTACTCGTGGTTTAAAGGTGGGTCAGACGATGATTTTCATAAAAGTTGTCTAAACTTTGTTTAAATAATCGGCCCTATAAGTTTACCTCAGTTAGTTCTGATTAGTTAGGATTCCTCAGAAAAAATATAAAGTGATCTCTGCGTTGCTTTACGGCCCGACTGACAACCACCCAATACAGTCCCCAATGTTGTAAACCGGAAATACGATTTTTTTCCTGCTGTAAACCTAACGCCTGTTGCGTATTTCTGTATGTAGTGAAAAAGACTTTGGGAAAATTTAATCAAAGAGGACTCGTGGATGAGAAGGTCGCGACTAACCTGGGTACCCCGTGTTGTGCTCGTGGTGATCTCGTGTTCGCTCGAGTGACAACAGGGACCTCACAGAACATTAATCGCTTGTGTATCGTGTATTTTGCACCTGTATACATTTCTTAGCTGTCCTCGGCACATGACTAAAGTTTCATTTGATTGCTTCTCGTATTTATTACTTGAAACTGAACTTCATCACTGATGGAGGCGTTCAGTTTGAACAATTCCCTATTCATGTTTTTTGCTACTACCGAGAGACAAGGCAGAGATCAAAATAAATGCGAGACTATGAAATAAAACGTAAATTCAATTTCTGATTGGCGACGCTTTCGGTGTTGCCGTCGTCACTGTGTCAGGTCCCTAAATAGGCCCTTTGCACGACTCGGTCACATGGTACAAAATTACACATGCTGGTGAGCAAGTTGCAGTTCCAAACAATGTACCTCCCTTTGTTTGCGAGGCACTAAGCTGACAGTTTCTTTGGTTTGACATTTGTACTAAGGATGATTTTGGTTACAAATTTTGTGGTGACGTTTTGGGTCATAGACTCTTAAGGACTTTTTGGGGGGGGAGCATTATAGATATTATCCAAGACTTTCATTTCTGTGTCAGTATACAGGCAGTATAGTTGGGGTTTCGTGGTTTTCGTTCATCGTGTTTTTATTAGTGTACCGTATTTTCAGCCTTGTGTACATTTTCTTTACATATTCTTAAAATTTCGCCAGGTTCAGCGTCGATATTCTGACAAAAAAGCAAACATTATGCCATCCGGCATAATGTGATTTATGTCGCGACATGTTACCCTAAGTGATAACCCGTTCGGTGCCAGGTTTCAATATTTCGCAAGTTGTAACCAATAAGGTTTTTGGGCGTTTCTGTCAAGGTATGTAAGCACTGATCGTTGTTTGGGTAAGTCCTTCTGTCCCTTGCCATCTCAGACTTAAGACGGTACTACAGAAAAGCAATTTGGAACAAATTAAGGCAAGTTATACTTGTGTTATTTTATAGATTCGTTTAGCATTGTTTTTTACCCTTCTTTGCGAGTCCGGGTTGGCATCGAGTAATTTATGTTTCGTTGTTATCGTGTTTTCATTTTCTCGAGGAAATGGCCGAAACGCAACCAACCGGTGTTTTAATCCTTGGACACTCTTTTATTCACCGTCTGCGGTCGTTCCTCGTTTCGCGGTACAGTTCGTCGTTTTTAAGTAATTTACAACTGAGTAAAAATCTACATATACGATGGCAGGGGATAAGAGGCAGGACGGTGTCTAAGGTCGTTAAGTACGATCTGAGTGTTGTTGGGTCGTTCGCTCCTGAAATTGTTATTGTACAGCTTGGGAGCAACGATTTAACCTCCATGTCTGCAGCTAAAACTGGGTCAGCTATTGAGGACCTGGCTCGTTTACTGTTCGAATGTTATGGCGTAAAACTAGTTTGTGTATGTCAGACCATTTTTCGTCGAGATTCGCCCGCGTTTAACAAGCAGGTCAAACTTCTCACGCAGTATTTAAAAGTTGTATTAGAGCCGCTTCCTTATGTCATATACTGGCGCCATCGTGGGTTTTTGAATTGCAAAACTCG
The DNA here is from genome assembly GCA_019787425.1 of Platygyra sinensis. Lineage (NCBI taxonomy): Eukaryota > Metazoa > Cnidaria > Anthozoa > Scleractinia > Merulinidae > Platygyra > Platygyra sinensis. The sequence continues at coordinate 17,552 of JAHPZR010000826.1, read as the reverse complement.
CTTTTTTGCTCGCGATGGTGTCCATTGAATTCCTAGGTCATAAAAATTCTTTCGCAGTCTGAGGGGGCGGTATAGGCCCTTTGCAGCTAAGCCATCACGTGACCTACTTTCATAAAATTATGGGTGCGACTTTAAGAATGCCAGAGAATGGAAAAAGCGTGTCGAAAACATCAAAACGGCCAAGTTTGAAGCCCCTGGCATTAAAAAATGAGATTTTATGGCGGTTTGAATGTTAAAAAAATTAAAGAAGATTTGTATGGAAAAAGTTGCTGGAGAGCAAGGCCTTGCTCTCCAGCAACTTTCCATTTCTGGCATTCTTTAAGTTTAGCCATAATACAAAAGATTTTTAGGAAAAATATGTCACGTGACCCCAGCTGCCAAGGGCCCATTGAATGTTTTAAGCAATCAGGCCTTCATGATCTAGTTGTGACTTTGTAAGGAGCAGTTGTTGTTAGGTTGTTTTTATGGCACATTTTTGCCAGTTCCCATATGTTTGTTCACCAAGTCGATTTCAGTTGTTACTGTTTTTGAGCCATTGCTTCTCAACTGAATTGATGGGCACTCCCCATTTTTCATTCAAGGCTCATTCGGTCCTTTGGACCTTGTTGTTCACGATATTATCGTGATTTTGACAGCCTTGGTCTTGTGCTTTTTCGTGCTTTCACTTTGCCGCATGAGTGTACAACCCAATCTGATCGCCCCTGTTGGGGGGTGTGTCCAATGCACTCGGCTGTGTGACATGCACTATTTTATTTGATATATTTGATATATTTGGAACTTGGCATTATTTTGTTCCTGCTCCTAATTTTGTTTGTTAGTTTTGAATTTACATGGCTCTCTGTTGTTCTTTTAATTCATTTTTAATTCATCGCGTTTTCTTTATCTCATACTGCCCCACTCAGACTGTAATCTTTGGAGCCACCTGGTGGCGAGGAATTTTATCAGCGTTGCTATTGTCTTTCCGGACTATATTAGACGATCCATCTATCAATATTAGGCGATACGTCTGCCAATTTCGTCCAACACAACAAGGAAAAAATTCAAGGTGTTTCCTGTTTGACATCTGGTCTTATTATTCCAATTTTCCTTTGTAAGTTATGCCTCCTAGAAAGCGTGCTGCTGCGAAATCTTCATCCAGCCGAGTAACAAGGGCAAAACGGCCACGAGTGTCTGAACGACCTGAATCAGAAGTCGCTTCCCCTACGACTCGGCCTACAACCGCAGACAATCATGGGATGGTCTCCATCAACGTCGATGCTCTTTCATCAACGATATCAACCATTGCCGTTCAGGCTGTGCAATCCGCCCTGTCCCAGAACAACATGCAAACGACATTGCCGAGCGGAAGGTTAACTGAACAAGACGTTGCTGTGGAGCAAGCCGTGCAACGGGAGACCAGTGCAATCGTGACGAGCAATGCAGGTACAGAAGGCCTTCAGCCTATCATTGAGAACTCTGACCCTAAACCTACACAGGTTTTTACTAGTTTGGCAGTTAGCCTAGCTTCCAGAGTTAGTGCGAAACTAAAAGCGAAGATCTGGGCGAACGAATATGTAGATTTTGGTTCTCTCTTATTTTCTTCACCTCAGGACGAGGGAGAATATTCTTTGTCAATGACTCCTTCTGGGTCATTAAACCATCCCCAAGTCACCCTCGAGCCTCGTCATCCAACCAAACGAATCCACAATATTCAGCAGTGGGTTTCCGCCTTTAATATATTTTTTTCGGTTTATACGGAGCTCGAGCGGTTTAAAAGTGATACGCCTCAACTGATGAAAAACTGTGAGGTGGTACGAGACTAGGCGTTGAAACCGGGTGACTGGCTTTGGTACGACGAGCAGTTTCGGTTTATTAGGCAGTCTGATCCTCAAAAGTTCCCTTGGGATCAAGTAGATTGGGAATTGTGGCTAAGAACGTCCACTACTTTTCGCAGACAACAGCCGTTCACCAACCAACCCCATACACAACCCCGTCAACGCTTTCGTTCCTTTTTCCCCAAGGGTACTTGCTGGGCATTTCAGGCGGGAAAACACTGCTCTGGGTGTCAATTCGAACATGTCTGTTATAAATGCGGCGCCAAGCACGCAGGAAGCCAATGTTCAGTTCAAACCCGTTTTGGAGGGATTGCTAGTAAAGGAAAGGGAAGCCCAACTCAAGTCGCAGGCACTTCGCAGCCCACCGGTAACTCCGGTAAAGGTAGATCGGCATGACAATTTTCTCAAACATGGGTATGACTCAGTTCTTCGGCAGTATCTAATTGACGGTTTTCGTTTTGGTTTTCGGATTAATTTTGTTGGTGAGCGTGCTGTGTCTGAATGTTCAAACTTTAAGAGTGCCTTAAGCCATCCAGATATAACTGCAACTAAAATTCGTAAGGAATGCGATGCAGGGAGACTTGTAGGGCCATTTCACTGTGGTCGGTTGCTAGAGCTTTTCCTCCCGCTCCTTACAAACTAACAGTTCAAGAGTCATAGACAGAAGTAGAATGCATCGAATGTAACGAAACTTGGCAGGCAAGTAGGTTGATGAATTACCTATTTATTGGTATTTATTTCATCCCATGTGACTGCTATTGTGACGTCATATATGATGTCCAAATTTGGCATCAGAAAAAAATTCAGGAAAGAACTAGTAAAAATTTGATAATAGTTTTCTACGTAGAATTCTATGATTTCTGGTGAAAACCCTATCTCAATGGGATAAAATGGTGTAGAGTTACAGCTAGTTAAAGAAATTCAAATTTCCCGCCACATGACCATATATGGTCAAAATTCAGGGGGTTTTAAACGCGAAAACAATGAATGTGTTCGCAACGGAGAAAAGACAAAACTGCATAAAATCAAAATTGTAGTTTTTTTGATTTGGCATGTGTGGTGCTATGATGCGTATTTCGTCACGTTTTACGTCATTAATCACCCTTTGATGCGAGCTCAAACCACCTTCTCTCCACCCTCAGCTGGGAGAGGCTATCTCTTCGCCGAAAGAAACAAAAAGCCTTAATGATGTATAAAACCATGAATGACCTTGCTCCGGAATATTTACAAAGTCTTTTCTCTCAGCGTCACTCTGCTTATAACTTAAGAAACACTGAGGGAAGGCTGACCCTGTCCAAACCAAGCACCAATTATTTGAAACGAAGCTTCTCTTACAGCGGGGCCATGCTATGGAATAACTTGCCCAAAAACTTAAAAAATGCTGCATCCGTTGAGCATTTTAAGCGAAATATCAAGAAGGTAGCTGATATATCGGATTCCCACACGGCAATCATGTAAAGCAGTTGTAATTAGTTTTAGTTTTTAACTTAAGCTTAACTGATGATTTTCCGTGTTTAAATAAAGATTTACATACATACATACATACATACATGACGTCAAAATGACGTAAAACGCGACGAAACGTGACGAAGTACGCGTCATAGCACCACAAATGTCGAATCAAAAAAACTGCAATTTTGATTTTATGCAGCTTTCGCTTTTCTCCGTTGGGAATGCATTCATTTTTTTGCGTTTAGAACCCCCTACATTTTGACCATATATGGTCATGTGGCGGGAAATTTGAATTTCTTTAATCACCTGTAACTCTACGCCATTTTATCCGATTGAGATGGGGTTTTCACTATTAATATTGTTTCTCTGTGACAAAAATTCCTGTACCGTTTTGAAGACTGCTTTTCAAATTTTTAATGTTGTTACTAAAAATAGGTGACATTTACGTCATCATACTTTCCAGAAAACTCAAAAATACCTTTACAATGGTACAAATATAAAGAAAAATTTCCTTCAATTAAGATGTTCTAATGTCTTGCTTCATTTAAAATATAAAGTTCCCTTCTGTGAGCTAAATATTAAATTTAAGAAAGTTGCGGGAGGAAAAGCCCGACCAACCGACCATCGTGTTTACAACTCCGCCGTTTAGAAACTTTCGCACGTCTCCTCTCGGTCTAGTTTTTAAAAAGGATCCAAATGAGTATCGCTTAATTCATCATTTATCTTTTCCAGAAGGCTGTTCAGTCAATGATTTCATTCCTGACTGTTGCGCTACGGTCCGATATGCATCCATTAAGGATGCCTCCAAATCTATTAAGTGCATTGGGCGGGGTTGTTTCATGGCAAAAACCGACATAAAATCTGCCTTCCGTATTATTCCGATTCACCCTGCTGACTATTCCTTACTGGGTATGAAATGGGACCATATGTATTATTTTGATAGATGTTTAGCGATGGGTGTCCGCTCCAGTTGTGCCATTTTTGAAGCTTTTTCTACGTCTCTCGAATGGATTTCAACCCATCTTCTTAGAGCGTGTTCTGTTTTGCATATCCTAGACGATTTTCTTTTTATTGCTCCAACCAAGGATCAGTGCAAGCGCGACTTAGACAATTTTGTTTTGCTTTGTAATTACGTTAGATTCCGTGCGAATGGAGGCGCGTCTTCCAGAGGAAAAGCTTCAAAAGTGTCGTAATTTGTTGACAGATTTTCTTTCCCGCCGTTCGGTTTGTTTAAAGGAGCTCCAGTCTTTAGTAGGATTATTAAATTTTACCTGCCTTGTTGTTGTGGGTATCACCAAACCTCATTATCACATTCGCATTTCAAGAGGCGCAAAACAAGATCTCACTATGTGGCTTCAATTTCTCACAGAATTTAACGGCAGATCGTTTTTTTTCAATGATATTTGGGAAACCTCTCAAACTCTTCAACTTTTTACCGATGCTGCTGGTTCTATAGGGTTTGGGGCTGTTTTTGGCGCCCACTGGTTTCACGGCTTATGGCCAACAACTTGGCACGATTTTAACATCGCCATTTTAGAGCTTTTTCCTATCGTGCTCACTGTCCACATCTGGGGGACGTGCATGGCAGATAAATGTGTCATATTTTTCAGTGACAATGCCGCCGTTGTCGATATTATAAACAAACAAACCTTTAAGGATAGCAGGGATTTGGTCCTAAGTTGTCTAAAACACAACATTCTCTTTCAAGCACGCTATGTCCCTGGGTTTAACAATTCTCGCGCCGACTATCTTTCACGTTCTCAGGTCACGAAGTTCCACCAAATAACACAAGACGCAGACAAATTTCCCACTCCAATACCAGAGAACCTACTGCCGAAGAGTTGGTTTCTACTTTGGACGGCTTGCTCAGTACGTCGCTGACAGATGGCTCACGTCAACTGTATCGGAGAGCATGGTCAGTTTTTCGCGAATTCTATGCTCAGTTTTATGGTTCGGCAAACCCTTCTTTGCCGCTTTTTCCACGTTGTATTCCCCTTTTTATTTCATATCTTTCTTTTCGGAAACTAGCTTTTTCTACAATCCCTTCCTATCTAGCGGCCATTCGTATGTACACAAACTAAGGGGTTTCCCGGATCCAACTAAATCATTTTTGATTCAAAAGTTGTTATCAGCTCTCAGCCGTACGCGATCTGTAGACGTCCGACTCCCCGTGACGCGGCCTGTGTTACATGAACTTATCCGTTCTCTCAGATTTACCAACTCCTCGGCTTTTCAGCGTTCACTTTATGCCACGATGTTTGTGGTAGCATTTTATGGTCTTTTCAGAATAGGCGAACTCGCGCGTTGCGTCTTCAGTAGTTCAGTTTAATAACTTAACCTTTTTATCCACTCATGAGGCTAAAATTAGCATCTCAAACTATAAACATAACACCAGCAATAGGCCATTTGACATTATACTAGCTAGGGAGGTTTCGCAACCCTTCTGTCCAGTTGCAGCCCTTCTTCAGTATTGTTCAACTCGTGGGTACCGCCAAGGACCCCTTTTCTGTCAGGCGGATTATTCCCCAATTTCAATCGCGAACTCCAACGGTGTTTAGCCTTTTGCGGCCTGCACACGAGCAGATGCAAAAGCCATAGTTTCCGGATTGGTGGTGCTTGCCACGCTGCAGACAAAGTTTATTCTGATGCGCAAATACGTGCTCTTGGTCGCTGGAAATCGGAGGCGTTCAAAGTTTATTTAAGGTCAACGGTATGTCACGCTAATTAAGTACACAAGTTGTGCCACTGGGACAAGCATGGTTCAGACAAGGGCTGCCTGCTGGGGTCACTGTGTCACGCTAACTTAACAGTTAAAACACTTTTACTTTAATATTTTGGTACCCTGGGACCAAACATGGTGCAGACAAGGGCTGCCTGTTGGGGTCATTGTGGTTTACTTAGTTCTATTTAGTTATTTCCCATTAGTTGCAACAGGAAGAGGTCAGTCACGGGCTGCTCTCCTTAGATAGAGACCAGTCGACCTCCTCGTAACACACACTGACGGCTAAGTGGATCAGACAAATGGGCTGCCACTTAGAGAGCATCTTTTCACATTTTAAATTTTCACAGTATTCAACTGATTGTCTTTATGTAATTTTAACTACCGATTGTGTAAGTGCATTTTTCAACTCAGTTACGGTTTGGCGAAACGTGTGGCCGTTCAGACATGGGTTGCGACCTTCACGATTGTCCTTTCATTTTTCTAGAGTTGTAAGGCTTAGGACGTGCGCTCTGATTTTCTTCTGTTTTTTTTTTGTGGGGCTCAGCCACAGTTTGTGGCTTGCGGCGTTGTTTTGTCGCCCCACGTTTGTTAATTGAGCTGAAATGTTACATTGGTCATTCTCTTGTTTTCGTGGCTTTGAATTAATTAAACCTGCCACATTCGTGGCCAGATTCATTCAGCATAATTGTTTGTTTCTTGTTTCTCTTGATTCGTTATTTCGGCCGGGTTAGGTATACCAGAGCTCCCGTCCTACTCTAATTGATTTAGCTTAGGCAATGGGCACGCGCCGCGATATAAAAGAAAAATAGGCAGTCTTTGACTACATGTGCCTAGTGATATGAAAACTAGTATCATCTGCAGTGACTAAATGATACAACAACAAGAAACTTTATTTAACAAATAAAGAAGCCTAAGCAGTGTATTACACTGTGATAAAACACGACAGGCATTTGAGAACACGAGGGAAATGTAGAAAACACGAGCCGCAGGCGAGTGTTTTCTACATTTCTCGAGTGTTCTCAAATGACTGGAGTGTTTCATCACAGTGTAATACACGGCTTAGGCTTCTTCATTTGCTTTATGATATAGATTTTATGCGCGCAAAACAATAAAACACGCTTTTTTCTATGTTTTATACTCTGATAAAACATAGGTTTTTGACCAATCAGAGCGCGCGCAGGGTCCTATCTATGTTACAATGTAAAATAAGTATCAACTGTATGCATAATAAATGTATGGGGTTATACGGAAATCTTGCCCGTCTAAATCACTTAAGAATAGTGCAAAAAAGATTTTCCCATTCAACTTTCAGCTTCTAGGTGATAATTCTGGATTTTGTTGACCAAAACGTCGGGTTGTGTAATATTCAAAGTTTTTCGGTTGCTCGCAAGTGTTGACAGATAGGTAACAAAAAATTCTAATTAGTGCTGGTTTTTGTTCGATTTCGCTGAAATTTTAATACGATGAAGCTGGAATGTCAAAGAATATATTTTACTTTTGCCGATGTTTGGAGCTAATTAACGGAGAAGTTATATATCGCTGCGAAGTCAGCGTATCAGAATAC
>JAHPZR010000826.1:0-5000 GCA_019787425.1 Platygyra sinensis | reverse complement strand
CAAATGTAAATGTTGTGCGGCGTTTTTATTGAGGACAAAAAGCTTGACTCTAATTTGCATATATGGCGACTGTAACGCGATACTTTTGTTTACATTTCACTTCTGCTGTGCTTTCGAGATACGTTTGCTCGTACACTCTTTTCTTTTCTAAGGAGGTTATTTTTCCGGCCCAGACTGAATATTCTTATTTTTCTGCCGATTTTAGACTGAAAATATTCTTGTATTATTCTTACATTATAGCTTATGGCATTTTCGTTTTATTTAGAATTTATTAGGCTATCAAGTACAAGTGTTTGGTTTCTGGATCTGGATCGCGTTCAGCACATTGTGCATGTGCTCTGGACACCACTTTTCGTAGCGAGGCCAAGATGTCACGTCACAATATATTCTTATATAAAAAAGAGTTCATATCAAGACAATTGGTTTTTTTTTTAGTATCTGACTAGAACAACAACGTTCAATATTATTGTTTCAATGAGCAGAAATAAAAGAAAGCGGGGGCAGCTTTAGTGATAACTATTACTAGTATAGAGGAAGACTGGAGAAGAGAGAATGTAGGTATTTCCGGTAGATTGTATAGGCGCAAAAAATCTCGATTTGATCGCTTACACGCCCGCAAGGTATCGACGTTTTTCCCGCAACGCTCATGGGCGGCCAGAAAAGAGACATGCGCGCGAGGACTTGTGGGATCGGCGTCTTTGCCACGAGTCTCGAGTTCAAGCGTCTCGGAAAAGCGTCTGTTTTTGCCGGCCTCCATTACCATAGCAGCGCGATCAAATAAATTAGCTTCGAAATGGCCGTCATTATGATCTAAAACATATTGAGAACGCTTCCAGAGATCCTGAAGATGGACTTTGGGAGAAAACAGCTCAGAGGGTATCGTAGGAAATTCTGAGGTATACTGGAAATTCGAGGCCAGTGTGGTCCAGTTGCAACTAAATAGCTAAATACAGTACCTTCCATCGTCAGAATTACCCAAGGATAACAATAACGTGACAGGCATGCGCGACTCCCATCCACGTGTAATAGCCGCTTAGGAAGTTTTGCTCGAACTAGTATATTTTTTAGGATCCTTTTGTATGGCACGATCGAGGGACATTTGAATATTTCGCTAAGCAATAATCCTGTGTTTTCAGGAGGACATTTTGTCAGAGTTGAGCCGTTTATAGAGGTCATATATGTCTGTGTGGCTCCCGTTGTTAGCCGCGTGTAATTTGCAGAATTCGGCACCTCTGTTTTTTTGCCAGTTTTTTTCTCTGGTTAGCTCTGGAGGGATAAAGTTTGAAATACTCCTTTGGCATCTCGTTTATTTGGATGGCCTATTTTAACTGAGTAATTGTACGTAGCGTAGAGCCCATGTGACGACTGGGTGACTGGCAGGGATCCAAATGTAAATGTAAATTTCGTTGAGGACATGACACCGACACTCTGACACCGACAAAAAACTTGACATCTCACTTGACATCTCACTTCTGTCACTTCTGTTCTGCTTTCGAGACACGTTTGCTCGTACACTATTTTCTTTTATAAAAATGCCGTTTTTCCGCCCAGGCTGAATATTCTTATTTTTCTGCCGATTTTAGGCTGAAAATATTCTTGTATTATTCCTACATTATAGCTTATGACATTTCCGTTTTAGAATTTATTGGGGTATAATTACAAATGTTTGGTATCTGGATCTGTATCGCGTTACATTGTGCATGTGCTCCACCGCTCTTCGTTGCAGTCAGCGAGGCCAAGATGTCACGCCAAACAACACTTGGCCGTTTCGGCTTTGAAAAAAGCATTTCGCACAGAAATAGCGTGATGGAAACGAAAGTATCCGATTTTGTTTCAACTATGTCAAGAACAATTGAGTGTAATCACTTAAAACTGGAATCATAAAACTGTATTGTAGTTACAGATGTTTTAACACAAAATTATATCTATCCTTTTCAAAATCTCAGCCTCAGTTTTATTCTAAAATATTCTTAAAATTTTGCAAATTTCAGCCTAGATATTGTTATAAAATATATTCTTATATAAAAAAGAGTGTATATCAAGACAACTGGTTTGTTTCAGTATCAGACTAGAACAACAGAGTGGTTGGATATTTTTTTCCAGAATGCACTTCGCGAGAGTATTATGTAAAGAATATATCATGTGGTAGAATGAGTTAAACAGAATGTGTTGGTTTAGTTAACTTAGTTGATTCTTTGGATCATATTTATGATAATATGCCTAAGTTTCTTGAGCAGTATGAGTGACATAGTTTACCAAAAAATATAAAATTTTAGTTCATACAACAACGTTCAATATTATTGTTTCCAATCAGCAGAAATAAAAGGAAGCGGGGGCAGCTTTAGTGATAACTATTACTAGTTGTAATTTGACCCACATTTATTCACTTTGTTTTTATTTATTTATTTGCAATTTAGGAAACGTTACAGGATCCACCACGAGTTATTTTTGCATCATGATATCAACCAGTAAGAAGCTATAGCTGTTATAAGAGACTATTAAGTACATCCTGGATAACGTGATTCTCAGTTGTGTTTTAGAGGCATTAATTATAAAATGTTATTGCATGAATTAAAAACTTTAACCCTATTACGCTGCTGTAATTTCCCTGGTGAGTGACCCGCTAAAAATCCCTCCAGTAACAAACTCTGTAATAAAAGTCTCTACAAAAACTGAGATCCCGACCGGCAAAACTTTAGAGTAACAGTAGGTTACGGAGAAGTTCGAATCATGTAGTAATTGGTATTTCAGCGTTTTCTTTTATCATGCATCGGTTTCAACGGCTCTGACTCGCAGTTGCAGTGAAGGGAATGGTTTGGCTGTGAGTGACATTTTTGGCTTGACTTCTGGAAAACCAGGAACAGGCGAAAAGATGAACTTCTGAAGAAGATAGGCCAAAACAAGTCGCATCTCAGCCATTGCTAGCCTATTTCCAATGCACATTCGAGGGCCAAATGAGAATGGCATCAGAAGATATCTCACCAAGGACTCCTGTTCTTTGGCTAAAGAGTGAAAGAGAATGGCAACTTCAGCATAACGACAACTCATACGAAAAAATAAGTCAAAAGTCAAAGTTACTAGATTAAAGGATAGCAAAATCATGTTAGGTTATACGAACGAAAGTCCGCATTGGTTTGGTAAGCAAGTAATATGTTCACGTCAACTAAGCAAATCTAAAGCCTCTGCTTTCTCAATTCATCGTCAAACTGAAACGTATAGAACGCATGCATTGATCATTATATCGTTAAGATTTTCATGAAAAGAAATGGAAAATCATAAGTAAAAAATTTTAAAGTTCAATAAGTTATCGCGTAGTAGCTATACTTTATTATCACTGTAGTGGTATGCGTAGGTAATAGTTCTGTAACTAGGCTAAGGTGGCTCAAAACAGTTTTGAGCACTTATATTTGGATGGGTCGCTTTAACTACTCTTCCTCACTTGATGTTAGAATCTTGTATCAAATCACTGGTCAATCATTGGTGAACACGTTGTTATCATTTTTGCGACCTAATAGGTTATCATAGCAACAGTATATAACAAGCTTAAGGGGCTTATAATTCAAAAACGGCATAGTACACAAAATTACACTGTGTGCAATTGATTTTGCACACTATGCCTGATTTCTGGCGGTCAGAATGGTCTCGCTCCTTGGGACGCGGAAAAAGGCTGTTGATGGTTTGTTGTGGTTTGTAAGCTACTTTGACCTTTTGTTGTTTCAAAATATGACTTATTTTCTCGGAAACCCCCTGTACATACGGCAGCACTACAAAGCCATTGAAGTTGTTCTCGGCGGGTTGTTTGGTTAATGCTCTCTCACAGTTTCGAATAAATGACATGGGATAATTGTTATCTCGCAGAACGGCCTTGACTCGTGTTTCTTCCCGTTTTCTTTATTCGTTGACGGAATGTTGTTTGCTCTTTTCAGCAAAGTGCTGACCACGGATCTTTTGTGGCACGAAGGGTGACGGGAAAAGAAATCGAGATAATGGTCGGTGTGTGTCGGGTTTCTGTAAACATTCACATGAATTTCTGTGCCGCGTCTTCTTGTTATGGTGTCTAAAAAAGGTAAGCCTTGCCCATTGGTGTTTTCCAGTTCCAAAGTGAACTGTATGTTCGGGTTAATTGAGTTCAAATGTTTGTGAAAATCGTCGACTTGATCCTTTTTTATACAAGAATGACTATCGTCAACAAAGCGAAACCACTATTTGGGAGGGTACGGGAATGTGGAGATCGCCGTTTCCTCAATTTCTTCCATAACCAGGTCGGCTAAAACAGGACTAATGGGAGAACTCATGGCACATCCAAACATCTGTTTGTAGTGGTCGCCATCATATGTGAAGTAATTGTGGTTGAGTACGAAGTCTGAAAGTCTCAAGATGTTGTCAACAGAAAGATTGGTACGTTCTGCTAGATTCTGGTCTCGTTGTAGCCTCTCCTTGGTTATTGTGAGGGCTAAGTCCACGGGTATGGAGGTGAACAGAGACTTCACAACGAAGGAGATCATGACTTCTTCACTGGAGGTGGAATGCTGTTTTATTTGCTGTGTAAAAACGGAACTGTTTTGAACTGTGAAAGTGTTTTTCCTCAGAGGCGACTTTTCTGAAACCAGATATTTGGATACCGCATACGTCGGACTACCGATACTGCTTGTGATGGGTCGCAATGGCCTTCCAGGTTTTCGAATTTTCGAAATACGGTAAGTTGAGTTAAGTTGAGTTACTGCAGTGTAGTTTTCGGTATAGATGTGGGCCAATTTGCGGTGCTGTGCCGTTGTTCTCGCTCTTGATGTTAAGTAGAATTTTGTTAAGATCTTTTTCAACACTAGTTGTGGGGTTCAATCTCTTGTCCGTTAATTTCAGATACGTTTTAGTGTCATTTAATGAAACGGCTTCTTTCTCTTTGTACTCATCGCTATCCATCACAACTATGGTTCTTCCTTTATCGGCTGGTAGGATCTTTACAGCCTCATCCTTTCTCGGGTTTTGTAGCGCTTTCTCCT
>JAHPZR010000825.1:0-2500 GCA_019787425.1 Platygyra sinensis | reverse complement strand
TAACTGCAACTACAAGTGCAACTTGATGTCAAATTCTCAGTGGATGCAAGTTACAAACTCTCAGTAACCATAAAGTTATGTCTTTGTTATTAATAGGAATTGTCAATCGGGAAAATATTCTTGTCTCTCATGTAAACTTCATATGGAAGAATCTTGATCTCTCGACAGTCGAATCTTGATGATTGGAACTCATGATAACTCAAACCCAAGTTGTTTCCTTTCTTAGTCATTTTCAGCTTTGATTGCATGAACCAATTTTCAATTCCCTTGGTGGTTCCAAAAATCTGGATTTTATAAATTTACTGCCAGGCAAAGAGAGCATACAAAGTCAGTTGATGTATTGAAGTAGTGTTCATTTACTAGACTTTCTTGCAAACAGTACACAGGTTATTATGCAACAAGCATATGGTAACCTAGCAACAGTAGCAATAGTGTAGATCAGATCAAAGACTTAACCTTTCATACATTCATACATACAAGGAAAATTATGTACATGTTTTAATGTTTTGAAAATAAGCAAAATATGCAGACTTAATTATTGTGAATTTGGCATTAACATGTCAAAAGAGGATGGATAATTTACATCAACTGGGATGTTTTTTATTACAACACACATTCATCAAATAAAATTTTGCATTTTTTGCTTTCAGGAATGTCTAACAACAGTAACATTAATTTCCTTAATGAGAATGCTCAATAATTTAGATGAATACCATAGTCAATATAAAGATTTTTATATCTCAGTGTTCCCATCACACTGATATTATGTTGGGCTGAGCATTACACAAGAATGCACAAACTGTCCACATTTGGTTGACAACACCAATTTGGTGAAGGGGTATTACTCGGTCCCAGATACGAAAGTTTTTAATCTTGTTAATTGCTCGTTCAATGTGTATCCTAAGACTTGCAATTTCCTGAGTCTTGACAACATCCTCTGCTGACATTTGACTTGACCCCCCAAGAAAAGGTGGCAGGTTCAGGGAAATCCCCAAAGGTAGCAAATCTGAAATGGTAAATCCTTTGTCTGCCATTACTGAATCCTTGTCTTGAAAGGGCAAATCTAATAGGCCACTTCTTCTGACAATTTCCCTGTCAGAGATACTTCCAGTATACAATTGGCTCACAAATGTGATGGCTCCTCCGGGAGAAATTCCTACCAAGCCCTTGAGTGTTGTATGGTTCTTGTAGCTACTAAATAGTTCTCCATTCAGTTGGAGGCTACTGGGCATTTGACATCTTACTTCTGTGCAATCAATTATGACTCGAGTTGACCCATATTTTTTTTTGAATGCTTCGGGTCGGGCATTGTTCCTGTCTATGACTTCCCTCGAAGGCCATATGTTGATGTGTCCAAACTTAAAATACATAAAATTAATCCATGTTATGATTATCCTGCTTATAGTTGGTGTTGACACATTAAACAGGTGAGCCAGATGATCTTCGTGGAACCCTTGTCTCAATCTACACATTACAATAAAAAATTCGTCCACTGGTCTCAAAGACCTAGCTCTCCCTTTTTTCGTGTAAGACTCTTCTGACTGATCTTTGTCATAATCGACAGAGACCTCAGCATTGACAGAGCGCCAGTAAACAATTTTTTCTCCTCGCTCGCCGGGATCAAGGTAATTATACACGGCCTCAAAAGCATCCCAGCTATTAAACCCAGTGTAAAAAGGTGTTGTATTATTCTTAGATTTTAAGTTTTCAAGTGTAAATTGTTTCTCCATGAGGTTTCTTGTTTGACGCTGAGCATTTTGCAATTGCGACTTCAAGTCAGCGATTTCCTGTTCCAAATCTGTGATTCTTTTGTTTTGACCGGCGATGGCTTCCGCCAAGTCACGATCACAAGATTCCATTTCTGACAACTCATTCGAGTTCATATCCTCCATTTCAACATCGCCGAAAGTCGAAGCAATATTTACTTCCATTTGGTTTTGCATTTCAAATCTAGAGACACTCTCAGGAGAAGCATCCGATCTGCTTGAGCTAGGAGCAGCGGAAGGTGATGTCACTGGTTCGCATGTGTACCTTTCTGTCGGTGGCTTTCTCTTGCGAGGCGAAGTGCGAATCCAAGAAAATACCGATGGTACAGCGCCAGATTTCAGACAAATTTTCCCCGCGAGAGTCTTCTTCAGATCTTCTTTTCGGAAATGTCTGGAACATACCTTTGTTGATTCGCTTATTTTAAAGTCTTTCCCTTCGTCTCGCCTGATCGCATGTATCCATTTCTTCTTTAACATGTCGGTGGGAAATTGAAAGTACGAAACTTTTGACCCGTCTTCCTCCCGATATCCTTTCTTGGTGCATTCTGGAACGCAGCAATGCGTGGGCATCTCTAAAGGACTGTATACTAAACAGTAATTGACCTTAATTGACTATATTGTCTTCGCACAAAACCAAAGCTTTGTTTACGTTTTTCAAGAGGCCTTTGTGGCCTCGTTTGCATGTAAAATCGTTTCCAGGTCCGCGCGCCGTCCGCCATTATGAAAGTCGTGTA
>JAHPZR010000824.1:15000-32670 GCA_019787425.1 Platygyra sinensis | reverse complement strand
ATGGGAAAAAGTACAAGCAAGTAGCTCTGGTGGAATATGAAAAATTTATGAGCAGCAGGAAAACACCAATTAAGGTTTTGCCCTGTGGATTTGTTGTCTCTCAGGGCATTCCAATTATTGGAGGAACTCCAGATGCATGAGTAATTGACTTTGGATGCGTGGATCATTTTGGTCTTGCCGAAGTAAAATGCCCCTACACAAAACACCATGTGACACCCTTGGATGCTTGTTCCGATCCAAAGTTTTTCATGGAGAAAACAACAGATACTGAATGTAAATTGAAAGACCACCCTTATTATGCACAAGTACAGGGACAAATGGCAGCAACTAGAGCAAGATGGTGTGATTTCATAGTTTATACTAGTAATGGCCTTTACGTCCAAAGAATACCATTTGACCCCATGTTTTGGAAAAACCTTAAGCAAAAGTCGTTGTCTTACTATTTCACGCATTTTATCAAATTTGCATTTGCAAAAATACATGATGGAAATTGTCAGGTAGTCAGTGCTGACAGTTGTATGGTGTTACAATATGTAACTGCAACTACAAGTGCAACTTGATGTCAAATTCTTTTTTTTTTTGCAATGACATTTA
The DNA here is from genome assembly GCA_019787425.1 of Platygyra sinensis. NCBI lineage: Eukaryota > Metazoa > Cnidaria > Anthozoa > Scleractinia > Merulinidae > Platygyra > Platygyra sinensis. Next base: position 32,076 of record JAHPZR010000824.1, on the reverse strand, counting down.
TTAACACTTAAACTCACTTAATTACAAATCTCTGTTTTAGTTTTTAGTTACAAAAAAAATACATTACTTTTTACAATACATACTACTTTACGATGACTACATTACTTTAACAATGCTGACAACGTTGCAATGACTATATTAATTCTAAAAAAAAACAACAAACAACAGAAAAACAAACTAAAGCAAATACGTCTATTTTAGTAAGATGACGCAGAATTTGTTGGAACAGGAGTGAATCAATGGATTACAACAGATTGCCGTATATAGATAAAAATTGATGTGATTTGTTTGCGGCTGTATAACTTTGTTTTAAAATCTCTAGGTGGTTTTGGAGGCGGAGAAGAAAGCTGTCAAAAGAAAGCTTGCCGTCGCATGAACAGTTTCCCTGTCAGAGATACTTTCAGTATACAGTTGGCTCACAAATGTGATGGCTCCTTCGGGAGAAATTCCCACCAAGCCCTTGAGTGTTGTATGGTTCTTGTAGCTACTAAATAGTTCTCCAATCAGTTGGAGGCTACTGGGCATTTGACATCTTACCTCTGTGCAATCAATTATGACCTGAGTTTATAAATGAACCATATTTTTTTTGCTTTGGGCATTGTTCTGTCTATGACTTCCCTTGAAGGCCATATGTTGATGTGTCCAAACTTAAAATGCATAAAATTAATCCATGTTATGATTATCCTGCTTATAGTTGGTGTTGACACATTAAACAGGTGAGCTAGATCTTTGTGGAACCCTTATCTCAATCTACATATTACAATAAAAAATTCGTCCACTGGTCTCAAAGACCTAGCTCTCCCTTTTTTCGTGCAAGACTCTTTAGAGATGCGTGGGCATCTCTAAAGGACTGTATACTAAACAGTAATTGACTTAAATTGACTATATTGTCTTCGCACAAAAGCAAAACTTGACCTAAAGCCTTCTTACACGCTTTGTTTACATTTTTCGAGTGGCCTTTGTGGCCTCGTTTGCATGCAAAATCGTTTCCAGGTCCGTGCGCTGTCCGCCATCATGAAAGTCATGTATCTATGCATGTGTTTGACATTTTATAGAAACAAAAAGTGATCACAAAGCTTGAAAAGTTGTTAAAGAATTGAATACTTACATTTTAGGTTATTTTACAAGGTAGCAAAAAGCTTGAAAAGTTTCCAAAGTTGGAATGTTTGGAGTGGCTTATTTGTACTGGGGCTGGATGAGAAAATCTAGAGTGCTGCAATGCATGCGATAATTATTAACCCCTCAGATTCAAAGATTTAGGATTTGGAACTGCTGAGAAGCTGAAGAAAAAATGTGCGTTAACGCATTTTTATTTTCAAGTTGGTTTAAAACTAAATCCATATATTATTGCCCAATTGCCAAATGTGGCTGTTATGAAATATTGATTTATTTAAATTTAGATTTTGACAAAAGTTTGAAAAAAAGTAATTCAATTCTTGGAATGTTTCCTTCTAATAATATACTGGCTTGATCATTATGTTCCCAGCTAGCTATAAAAGAACTATTTGTTATTAGTGGTGTATTGTTTCAATATAATTAGAGCTTAATAGAGGGTGTCATGTACATAGATATAAACGATAGACCTTAAGAGACTGGTTACTTCTGTTGCATTACAACCATCGTTGATTTAGTTCCTGTTTGATTTTTGTTTCTTGGCTGGCCATCCTAGGTGTTTCATCATTGCATATAATTATCATATTGCCGCACACGTTTCAGTTGATTGGAATCACGTGCTTTGGGAGTCGCTCGTAGTTTTACTTGGAGTATTTGGAGATATTTTTCTTTGGAGTTTCTCACGCCCAGTGTTAGAGATCAGGTGCAAGTCGTTTTTCTACTTTCCTTTCTCATAGTTCTATTCTTTTCCGTTTAGCTTATGCTCTGTGTGCCTCTTAATACTCAACAATTGTCTATTGATTTCTATAGTTTTACAGTAAGTGATGTACAAGCGGTCAAACCAGATCTCCAATAAACCTTAATAATTGTCGTCTGCTGTGCCTCACTTTGGTAAAACTGGCAAATTCCGTCGTACTGCACCTCGCAATTGTCACGTACACCGGGAACACGACAGAGGGTGTACAGAGCTTTTATGGCAAATATAACTGACAGTATAATGCACCAATTTCATGTACATCGATTATGATACTTGGTAAAATGTGTATGTGTACAACTAATGGTTTCTTTTTGATATCAGTATACTCTTAAATTTTAACATTAAATGATGCTTGATGTTATGATCAAATTATTGTAAATTAACATTAGTCATGAAGATTTAATTTAAAGGATTCAATGCAATCTGATGCCAATATTGTGCACACGGTGGCACTGCAGTGGCTTGAGTGCATTCTCTCGATGAGAGCTAGTGAAGTGGTTGAAAGACAAGCAAAGCCTGACTGGTATAGAGAGAATTTAAAAGGAATGACAAATTCTTACAAAGGTAAGACTAATGTGATGATATAATGACAATCACTTGAATGAGTACATGGATATCTTACAAAATTTGAGCAACAAATCCATAATACAAAATTTAAGGTCTGCAAGTCTAGCTTAATAGCTGATACAGATGGAATATTATCAAGCTCATCATGTGGACCAATCAGCAAACATTAGGTAAGTGATTATTTTGTAGCCTACTATAGTAGTTCAAAAAATAAATCATGTGCATTTAACTAAGTTACTTTTTGCACTGTGCAAAAGTAACTTTTTTAGAGATTTTTACAACTAATTAATTAGTCTTTCGGAATTGGGGGAAATCTCCTAATTTGTCTTATAACACCTTAAAATAATTCTTTCCTACAGTTAACTTTTACAGATTTTGCACATCTTCTCACCATTCTCGTATCCAGAGACCAGGCTCCTTTTGATCAGCAAGAAGCATCACGACCTCTGGCCAGGTCCAACACCGGAAGTATGCCATTCACAGACTTCCCGTCGCTCTGCCCATGCTCAAGAGTCAAGCCTGACAAATCTGATTGGTCCTGGTCTCAATCTATTGTGTTTACAAAGCCATTCAAAACCGGAATGTTGTTGGACCTGGCCAGAGGTCGTGATTCTTGGTGTTGACCAAAAGGAGCGGGGCCTCTGGGGACGAGAATGATCTTCTCACAAGCTATCCTTGTGAAAAGGCTGGGAAACATGTGCACTGTAAGTAGCTCCTGTTGTCCCATACAGGAAACTTTTGTAAGGCTTGGTATCACGGCAGGGGGGGCTGCAAGCCCTTCCCATGATACAGCGCGTCAAAGGTCGGGGGAGTTTTCACAGGTGTAAACAGAACCTTGTCATAATTCAAAGTCATTCGCAGGTTTTCACTTAGTTGCTACTTCTGTTTGGTTCATTGTTGTGACCTCAGGGTGGTTATATCTTCTGTTCATGCTTTAAGGAAAATGTAAAGTAAGATTTTAATGTTTGTAAATGTTTCTTTCAATCTTTTATCTTTATCGTGAAAGTTCTTGATTTCTGCCCTTCGGCAAAATGGCTGTCATCCCGCAAAATGCCATATGAAATATGATCGATTGCCAACTTATACCTTGCATGATTTGTAGATAGATAATATAAATTGTTGCTTCAATATATAGATCTTTAAGTCGATTGATCTCGAATTAACTTCACTGTTTGCTACGTAAAAAACAAGCACTGAGTTGAGTGTCTTTTCACTGGGTTCCTTTTGCCAATTAGGAAATGAAGAAGAAATCAGGCGGGCGCAAACTTACTTTGGTGCTTGTACATGAGTTTTTAAGTTAGCCTTTGGCATAGTATTGCTGGAACTAACTGCAGTTTCCATAAAGAGATGGCACATATAATTTTAGATGGTATTAAGTGAAACATTATTGCGGTTTTTCGTATTTTTGCCCTGCGGTATGACATTCCACTCGCTCCCGCAAGATGGCCGTCATCCTGAAAAGTCACCTGTAAACAATGACTTACAGGCGAAATAAAGTTGGAGCTGTTGGCCAACAAATACTAAAAACAAATTCTCCGATGTTTGATATCTCCTAAATGTCAATGAGCTGAAATTAACTTCAAGGCTATAAGCCTAAATAAAAGCTCATTTTCTGTTCTCTCGAAGATGCTCAGTCATTAAAAAATCACTTGCTCACGACTTCCACCAGCCAGACAGGCTAGTGCGACAGAAGCTTCTTGGTCGGCAAAATATCGCAGAGATGCAATTAGAAGACAGAGGAATAAATATTTTTGTAACCTTCAAATAAAAATTACTTATGTTTAAAGCCTGTAATTGATATGATGCTAAATAGTATTTACTTTGCATTGTGTAATTTATAGTAAAGGATCAGTTATTATGCAGTACTATAGTTGTGTCGGCATGGTACCTGATAAGTTACACATACAAAATCAGGCTTAAATTGTTGTATAACAATTAAACAAGTAAACAAACTGCTCTGTTGATTGAGGTCCCTGTCACCTTCTAGGGCAATTTGACTTTTATACTGTAACAGTCACTTGATATGATAATACTGGTGTGTTGCTTTGAAGTGTACATGCTTGATAGTCTGTATTGACTTCCCAACAAATGACTATTTAAACATCTCTAAGTTTCAGCATAGCAAGCATGGAACTCACACCCTCTAGCATAAGACCAAAGTATATGTATTGGTCTCTCTGAAATTCCCTGAAACATGGAGGAAAGAAGGGTTCAGTAAAGTAGATACCACTTAGCACTTTCCTGGTTGATTTAAAAACAAATTTTTGGGTCATGATGAATTCCCTAATTCCCGAGATGCATTAAAAAAAGGACATCCCACATCCTATGCATAAATTTTTGTGACGTCAAATCCTGTCAAGATATGTTGAATTTAGGGAATCCTGCACCATAGTTGGGTCAAATTCCAGATCCTGGTAATACCTTCCAGACCCAGCTAAGTGTAACAAAGTCAATAATCACTACTGACCAGGTGAAGGTAAACTCTGCATATGAGCCAAGTGGCCCAGATCAGGCCGGAGCTTTTCCTGATTTCTTTAACATGAAGCGACTAGGAGTACTTCTACTGCCCCCTAGATGGGATGCTAGTCCATACAGTTGTAGCAAGGTTGAGAGGCACTGTGAGAGTAAAGCGTCTTGACCAAGAACTCAACACATGAATGTCCTGGCCAGGGATCGAACCTAGGCTGCTTGATCTGGGGACAAGTGCACTAGGGAGGAGGCTATCGCACCTCCCACCACTGACAACGTGAAGGATTGTAAATACATATAATTGCAATGAAGTCATCCAGTATACCTGGAACAATGCTCCCATGTTATAAATTATTGAATATTTGAATGAAAGTGATCATTGTAGAGCCTTGTGTGTTTTAAATACCAGAGGCATGACCCAAATACCTACTTTGTATATATAACAAAAATAGCTCTCTTTGTTCAGAAAACTCATTATTAATTATAATGTATGAATAAAAAAAAGTTGAAAGTGCTATTAGAAGAATCCAGAGGAATGGCAGTGGTTCAAACCAAACACCCTCGGACAGTAGAAGGAGAATGGATATTTTCTGGGGAAATACCTTTGAATTACAGGTATATTAGGTACCAGTCATGAAACATGCTATGGCAAAATCATTTGCTTTCAGTTTTTTCCATTTGATCAAGAGTTATGACTGACATACAGATACTCGAAAAAGAAAGTCCTTAAGTGAGGCAGAAGTATATTTTCAGTTGGATGTGGATGGCAAGTTAGGGAGGAAGTCTTGAAACAACCTGTGGAAAATTCAAATATTTATGACTTCACATTAGAAAATGCAATGTCTGGAGTATTCAATGTCATGATTGTTCAAACACTTGAAACCTGAACCAAATGAGCAACATAAAGATCCTTCATTCAACTAATCTTAAATGACAAAAATCAACAGCACTCTTTGAACCAAAAGTATTATCATCCATGCAAAATTAATGACTATTATAACTTTTCAATTAAACAGACCAAAGGATATTATCAGAGGCTTCGATTCAGCCATGAAACGTTTGTTGTCATTTCTACAAACATTTAGATCCAGTAGTTCAGATGATGGCAAAATGGTCTTTTTTGGCAACAAAGAATCAAACTATCATTAGGCAACTTCCCCACAGGCCAGCTGACAATCTTCCAGCCCAGGAAAATTATCCTATAATTATTGATCTTTAATATATTTGGATGAAGAATGCTCCTCTAAATATTGTTTATGCACAGTGAAATAATTGGGAAAGACACTATACTGTGCAGCTGAGTTTGATAATTTATAACGTTTTTGTATAAATTAAATGGTTACAAATAGCCTTACATTTGCACAATAACAGCAAATATTATCGTACTACAGAACCAGCAAGAAAAATTTAATGGCAACTAAATTGAAGAACCAATCTCTTAAAAGAAAACCCACACACGCACTGGTCGAATTCACGAAAAATGTTTCAAGAAACCAATCCTTGACATATGTTGCGTTAAAAATATTTTAATGAGATCATTAAGACCTAAGCTTGATTTAACATAAGCTTAAACGTAACCAAATACGAAATGCTCACAAGATTATAAACTAACTTGCACTCATGAGTTAGACTAAGATTACCAATTCGTTTTTAGCCTGTTTTTACCACTTGACGATTTCGAAGATCCTACTCTATTTTATGAGATGTAAACAAACTGATAAATTAATAATTTGGCGAACTAAACCAATCCGTTGGCGAACCGACAAAAAGGAAAGTTGGCGACTGGAATTTCGTGAAAAAATTCTAGCGGAAAGCGAAGCAACACAAGTCCAATTCACTGCGAGTCAATGATAAGCTTGCTGTCTCACAACAACAAAGAAAACTCTATCATTTCGACAAGTAATGTACATGTATTAGTAATCAACTTACGGATTTGGAAAAAGATCCCCTGTACTTTACAGCGCAAGACACGGCCTAAAGCGCATTATTTCAACAACAAACTTTCAAGAGACAGTGGACTTGACCCCATGAATGCCACTGACAACTAACAGGTCATGTGACAATCGACGGTTGATAATATAGTTCATTCGTAATGCATTATGGGAAGGGCTTCCAATCCCCCTGGTATTAGGGCATTTAACTGGAGTATCTAGTAGCACTCCAGGTTATATAATTACTTCATAATGTTTACCACAAGGTATCATAATCTTGCTGCTTTGTGACAGAATGGTTGTTTACCTGAAAGTAAACCAGAACAACAACAGACCTACGCATGTCTCAATTGTCAGAAGAAGGAATGTTACTTGTCAATGATATGTGTCATTGCTTGTCACTGGTTTTGAGATTTTATACCCTGTGAAAAAGCTCCTGAACAAGGTTCTTTTCCGCAGGTTTTATTTCACAGGTTTTTTTCACAGGTTGTGACCAAGTGAAAAGTGCCCTGTTCACAGGTTTTCAAAATTTCACACCCTGTGAAAAACCTTTGAAAAAACATATGAAAATTAGTATTTCACAAGTTTTTTCACAGGAAAATTCATAGGTTTTTCGCAGGTTCTAATCCAATAGTGAGCCATTGACACGCATCACCATTTCAGACTCAGAAGAAAAAGCCCACAGCGGTAACTCAGTAAGCAGTGCATTATCATGTAAAGTGATAACTTAATTTGATTCTTGCAAACAGATCGAAACTAAGCTCACCCTGATCCAGTAAACTTAATCCTAGTTTGTTTTTCAGCTGTAGCTGGCTTTACTTGAACTCCAAAGTAATACATATCTTTGATTTCCTGGTCCAAGAGGGGGATATTTAGTGAAATTTCTTAAGTTCATCATCAGTGTACACAATTATTGGGGTTTTTAAGCTTGCATTGATATATGTTTTTAAAACTTCATATTTCCATGATTTATAAGGAATCTGATAATAACTTTGGCGAACAGTATAAAGTTCCCAAACCATCAACATCTTCTTTGATTGACTATGAGCTGGTGTGCTTCAATACATCAGAGAAAATAACAAGAAAATTAAGGAACTGGGCTTGGCCAACCTGGTAAGAATAGAAATTGTAGTATTAATTGTAAGTTGTTTTATCATGGTGAGCAGGTAGTTAAACAGCTTATTATAAAATTATATCAATATGGCAAACCAAACTCAAGGAAACCACTTTCCTGACTGCTAAGCATTTCAATTGTCCATAGGAAATTTATCAAGAGAATTTCAAGATAAGCATATCGGAGTTTAATGTTCAAGGTTTACTTTTCCTTTTCTTCATACCAAAATCATGAAATGTAATTATATTACAACTACATTACAAAGTAGTACAATGCATTGTTTTTGTCTTTGCTTTTTTGTTCTTGTCCATATAACAGTTGATGTTACAAACATTAATTGAAGTTACTGTAAACTAAAAATTATAAATAGAATAATTTCCATTTGCTTGCAAAAAATGCCTGAAAGTAACACCACATCCAAAGGCAAAGCTAAAGACATTCTTACTGTAAGCAATTGGCCTTAATTAAAACATTTTTACAGTTAAACCAAACCTGTTTGCAGGCATCTACATGTAAATCTCTACTATACAACTTATTGTGCTAATCAAAAAATGTAGAACAAGGTCACCCTTGACATATTTTTATTCTACAGTACGCTTCGCACTTTGGGGTGTTTGGGAGCGACAGATCGGGACCATCCGCCGTGTGCTGAACGCTATGCTTTTGGAGCTTGAAGGATCGCAACTCACACACGAACTTCTGGTGACACTGATGGCAGAAGTTACGGCGATCGTTAATGCTCGACCCATAACCACCATCCCGTCTGATTCTGACGAGCCTCAACCCCTCTCCCCAGCCATGCTTCTGACTATGAAAGTTTGACCGCTTAGTTCCCTGCCTGGAGAATTCGTAGCTGTAGATCTTTATTCATGCGATCGTTGGAGGCGTGTCCAGTACCTGGCCGACCAATTCTGGGTAAGATGGAAGCGAGAATATGTACAGACACTACAAAGGAGCAAGTGGACCCGCCCAAGACGAAACCTCAACGCTGGCGACGTAGTTCTCGTGAAAGGTGAAGACGCTCAACGTAATGACTGGCCTTTGGGGCGAATTTCCGAAGCCATAAAGAGTGAAGATGGCGAAGTAAGGAAGGCCCAAGTGGAGGTGATGAAAGAAGGAAGAAATAAGACATACTTGCGTCCCATAAAGGAGTTAGTTCTTCTGTTACCTGTCCAATCAGATCAAACGCAGCCCACTATGGACTGAAGACAGACGTTTCCTGTCCCAGAACTGACGGTTAATTTGAGGAGATTACTATGGACAAGGACCGATGGTCCTTGGGCGAGGAGTGTCACGTACATAGATACATAGATATAAGACCTTTAGAGACACTTCTGTTGCGTTACAACCATCGTTGATTTAGTTAATGTTTGATTTATGTTTCTTGGCTGGCTGCTCTAGGTGTTTCGTCATCGTAGATATCATATTGCCGAACAAGTTTCAGTCTTTTTGGATTCACATGCTTTAGGAGTCACTCGTAGTTTTACTCGGAGTATTTGGAGATATTTTTCTTTGGAGTTTCCCACGCCCAGTGTTAGAGATCAGATGTAAGTCGTTTTTCTATTGTCCTTTCTCATAGTTCTATTCTTTTCCATTTAGCTTGTTTTCTGTGTGCCTCTTAATACTCAACAATCGTCTATTGATTTCTATAGTTTTTACCGTAAGTGATGTACAAGCAGTCCAGCCAGACCTTCAATAAACCTTAATGACTGTCGTCTGCTGTGCCTCACTTTGGTTACACTGGCGAACTCCGTCGTACTGCACCACGCAATTGTCACGTACGTCGGGAACGCGACAGTAACCATTGTTGTAAACAAGTCAATGCCAGAAATGTTTCTTGTCTTAGTGTTGAATAACACCCTTTAATTTAATTAGCAACCCTGTCTGAATGGTCAAAGCGGTTGTTGTAGAAATAATCTTGTCTTTCTTACCTTTTGAAATAACACTCTGCAACATTTGAGACCTATCCTACTAAGGGGTGGTGGTTTCTATTTACAATACAGTGTCTAACGGATAGTGACCAACATGTATGAATGTGGATCCACAAATAGCTCTGCTTTAACTGGGCATTGTAGCATAGTATTTGTTTTGCCCTTGAGTGTTACAAACTGAATTGTCTTCCATAGACAACCTACATTTGCATGCTTGCATTATTTGTATCAACACTTCCTAAAGTTTCATTAATATAAGCCCAGATCAAAGTCCTTGAGTAATGAGACAGCGAGTCACCAAGCACCAGTTGTTCAATGGGTGGATAATGCTATCCAGTGTTAAATCACCATCAGTAGATGGCAAAATATGTTTTTCAACAAACATCCACTGGATAGCGATTTTTCCAGTGGATAGTATTATCCAGCCTTTCAACAACTGGGCCCAAGACATTTGTAAAGCAATTACAGCTGCAGGTTTTGGCTGTTAATGACCAGGCCATCTTCCTTCAAACATTATCTGAACTTCAAGTCAAGGTGCTACCCATGCAAAGGTTGAAACTGCAGATCTGATGGGTAAAGGAGTACAACAGTTGAATAATCATTGTCTCTTTTTGTTTAGCTCTGTCAAACTGCAATTACTGCCAAAGCCCAAGACCTAGCCATTTGCAGGAAAAGTTCTCTCCAAGAGTGAATAATTATTTCAATAGCTGTTATGATGTCAGCTGTCACAACTCTCCATCTAATTACTATGGTGGGCAGCCCCCAAACCATAACCCTAGTCCCATATGGTGCTCACACATGGCACAGGGGAGGAAGATTCCATTCACCTCCAACAAGAAGTTGGTCAGATGATCCAAATTTGTAGGATTCGCATGCCACATGTTCCAGAAGTCCATCAATCTTGACAGACAAACAGCCAAGGAAAAGGCTCAATTATACAAACAAATTTATTTCAAAACAAAGCAAAGGAAGTAAGCAGACACAGGGTAGGGAATATAGGTCAAGCTTGATTGATAAATTTCCAAAAAAGGTAGTACCTATGTCCTCATCTGTTACCCAAGAAAAACTCCATAGTTGTAGCTGATGGAAAATCACCCGAACCATTGTCTGAATACCGTTTTGGCATTCAAAGACAGTGGGCAGTCACAGCCCTTTGACTTTGAAACTTGAGAATACAGATTCTTCCCAAACTCCCTAAATTGTACTTGTCAATACTTCAGAAAGGAAATTGTTCCAGGGAGAAAGGGGCATGTTTATTTTTGTAAATGCGAAAATATGATGGCAGAATTACAATAGTAATATTTTCAACTTTATTTTTCAGGCTGCCACTGAGCAAGTGTCTTTTCATGCTGTGTAAGTACGAATTTCAATTCTGAATGTTTTTTTATTGACCATTGTGTTGAAGTGTTCATCTCTGGAGATGTAACTCCATACTTCCCCTCTAAGGGATATTCACACAGTTACTTCCTCCAATGTCCAGAATTTAGTTTTCAGCGTCACCTTCACCTTCATCTGTCCCCTGGCGCCAAGATGGCCCATAGGGCCTCCGCATGTCCTTTCCAATGATTCCTGTCTTGCACTGCAGTGCACACCTCTCTCCAGGATTGCCACCCTGCTCTGGACCTCTCCTTTTCTACTGTGCGCTGCCAGGTTGTTTTTGGCCGGCCTCTCTTTCTCTTTCCCTCTGGGGTCCATGTCAGGGCTGTAACACAGTCATTGTCAGGTTGTTTTCTGAGCGTGTGTCCAATGAAATGCCATCTTGGCCTTCTTACCTCTTTGCTCAACCTCTCCACTTAAGCCCTTTTCAGTAGGTCTCTATTACTAATCTCATCTTGCCATTTGACCTTCATTATCCTTCTCAGGCATCGGTTCTGGAACACATCGATTCTCTTAGCATCACCTTCATTCATTTTCCATGTTTCCAACCATACATGAGAACTGGTTTGACCAATGTTTTGTATAGTCTGATCTTGGTCCTCCTCGACACACTCCTGGAATTCCATACTCGATTTAGCTTCACAAACGCTCCTCTCCCTTTCCCCAGCCTAGCCTTGATGTCTTCTTCACTGCCCCCTTGTTTACATACTGTGGCTTCTAGATAGATAAACTTCTCTACATCTTCCAAAGCCAGACCATTCACTGTGATGGCTTCATTATTCCTTGCATTTACTCTAATGGCTTTGCATTTCCTGACATTTACCCAAAGGCCTGTCCTTTCTGCATTCTCTACCAGCCTGTTTGTTTTCAACTGCACGTGTCTTCGTGTTGAAGAAATTAAAGCTACATCGTCAGCGAAGTTGAGGTCCTCAAGATTTTAACATAAGGTACGGTAAATATAATCCAAATACACTTATTGTCACTTACTTCCAGCTCATATTTTTACCTCCAGTTTAACTTCTATCACACGAGTGAACTTGTAAGCCACACATGTACGGCTTGCGGACCTATTTTTTATTTTGTGAAACCAAAAAATGTTAATCTGACCACCCTTTAAATACAACTTGATCTGTGAACGTACAATAACCAGCAGCAAAGGAAAAAATTCTAATTTTAAACTTTACTTGAATTAAGTTTACATCAGACTCCTGCTATCATGACCAGAAACATAATTTAAACACTGTTGAAAGGTGATTTACTACTGGCCATCTGGAACAGCTTGGAGTTGCAAACAAACTTGTTTTGTTTTGGTTTCATTGTGTACATATGCAATTTCCTTTTTCTTAAATTCCAGTAGAATTTGTCTCCTGGAAGTGTCTACGATAGTGAAGTCTGGTGTCAACACATATCAAGTAGTATATATTGGATAGAATGATGAAATCACAATGAATTGGAAATCAAGAAGGTACTGCAGAATAGACCAAGATGTGTCTGTTTCAGCACAGGTGTCCCAAACTCATGATTCGAGGAATCGATCAAATATAAATGATTTATGTATGCGTATTGAGTGAGACATGACTGACTTAAGTGCACGGTGTTGTGTTACACATTGGGCCGTTGAGAGTTTGAGCGCTCTACAAGGCACTGTATGGGATTTAAAAAAACATAGGATAAAATCGCGCAATGAAATTAAGTAAATGAACTCACCTTGCCTAATTTCTGCTGACCATTAGGCCTATTTCGTCGTTTTTTGGGGGTTTTTCAGGTGTTTGTCGTAGCTTTCTATAGATGAAGTCAAGGCTGGACACTGCTGTTTTGAAAGACCTGATCTGAGAGGCCGTTTTCTCGCCAAAATTCGAGTCCGCTGCTCGATTTTTCCCTCCAACGCAAAGAAGGATAGTCCATTGGTCCCCTTTTCTGGTCAGCTTAGAAAAATTTTCAAACTTTCCGCTCCAATTCAAACGATTTTTGCTTCACTACTGGAGCTTTCAACTTTCCGAAGCAGCCTGTTTCCATCCAACTTACCATGGCACAGCTTGAAACAAACATTAGTGACCGCTCTTTCGTGATAAATGCGACTTACCGGACGGATGCACAGTCAAAAATTTCCGTTAAAATACAACTCTCTCCACAAACTGTGCACCCGAATTTGGAATGCTTTTTTTAAGGTATGATTTAGCTGCACTTCGAACAACGTTTGTTTTTTCTAAACACTTTAATGACTCTCTTATATGGAATTCTCGAGGGTTCCCTTTCACGTTTCCTTCTGCAATGCAACCTCCATGTACTTGAACAGACGTCAACCGTGGTCCTTGACATTCATAGTTTCATGACTTAGTGAAACACGATTTTCAACTGAATCATCAGTTCACATTTTCAGCAAAGGTTCCTGGTCATTAAATTTGGTTTTATCTTTGACATGGTGGTCAATTACTCCTGAAGTGCTGCAAACGCATGTCTGGTTCACAGATCGGTCAAATTTGGAATTTACCTGCTCATACTTGGCTTTGATTTGCTTGTACTTGGATTTGATGTGGTTGTACTTTGCTTTGATTTGCTCATATTTGGCTATGATTTGTTTGTATTTGGCTTTCTCACTTTCCATACTTATGGCATAACCCCAGAGAGCGGGGAGATCGACGCACTGTACACACAACGCCCGGTACTTGTCATCACCTTCAGAGTTACCCTGGCTAGACGATGGTTTTAATGATTTTGCTGGCCCTGAATATATCCGGGACTGATTACAAGTATCTCCACTTACAGAAGTGCTCATTGCGTAGTAGCCCTCCATGTAATTTATAAAATGACGCACACAAACATTTGTACTCAACTTGTCAGGTGACTTAACGAGCACTTCCCAAGAACAGCCGAAGTACAGTTGATCTATGAAATTCCATTTTCTGTGAAAAAAAAACCACATGATCAAGGATATCCATAAAAAACTTTTATCCTATAAGCTACAAACTGCAAGTGCTTACCTGGGCAATGGCATGAAGGCTCTATTTTCTCACAACAATGAATGACTCCAGTCCAGAAACACTCGCCAAGGCATTTGTGAGCTCAAACTTTACAAACCACTTTCCAACGTCAATACAGCTCCAGGAATAGCAAACACAGCCACCTTAAAGGAGTCACTTACCAGTGAGCCGTGGGCGACACATTGGTTCGCGAGAATTCACCTTTGCAAAGCTCTTTGCAAACACTTGAGCCTTTTTGAGCCTGCAGTGGAATTAACCAAATGATCAGCGTTTTGACACTACCAAATTCATAGTGACAACATAGATAATATATATTTTTGCTACACACAGATCATTTGTAGAGGTGGTGTTGTGGTAATGGCGCAGATTACCAAATCTGTCCTTATACTAGTGGGTGGCTGGTTCAAATCCGCCGTACGTAAGAAAATTTCTTTTTTCTCAAATTCGTTTCTTTGTTATCCTTTTTCTTTCTCAAACACACTAATCATTTTCCTGCATATATACATTGAAAAAATAAGAGCATTGACGCTATAAATGAAATATGCACTGCAACAGACAAAAGTAGACTTATTTAAATTGGAGATTAATTGGGCATGAAAAACGTTTAGTTTTAAACTCTTTTAAGATTATCATTGGATTCTATTTCACCATAACTATTCTTAGCAGCAAAGGTCGCCATTTCCTTTGTTTCTTACTCGCCAAATACTATCAAATGGATACAAAAAACATAAAATCGAAAAAAAGTTTACAGGAATCGACCAGTTGAGCGAGCGAGTGCCATTCTTCACATCATAGCTACAACTTGCTCTTGTGCATGCGCGCAATTCACGTGTTAAAAACCATCAAAAAGTTATGACACTTCTTGTTAGCAAAAACCTCCCTGAATTGTTGTGACGCTGATCGCTCAAAGTGAGAAATGAGAAGTTATCAAGATTCACAGAGAGTAGTAATTCCGAGCAACCTAGAGGGAAAAAAACTTTACTTACGTCTGGATGATTGAGCGAAGTATTACTACTGGATGCAACGGCCTCTAGTGAGTTGGAAGCAGTTAAAATGACGGAAGAAACTTGCTCATCAACAGACATTTGCTTGCCACCATCTACCATGGCTTTCGACAAGAGTTTGCCTTGGTAACCACGTCTTTAGTCTTGAAAGGAAATGTGACGTCACTGTAGGTAACTGTAGGAAATATTGTAGGAATCGTAGGAATCCATTGCCATATATGGCACCCGGAAAAATTTAATAATTTTGTTACGTTTTTCTTGGTATCTCCGATAATTCACATTATTTGTCACAAAATTGATGAGCTGTATGAATTTTGGAATGATTCAAGGCATGATTAAATGTTTTGAAAGATCGACAGTCGAGAGAATTGAGGAGAATTCGAACAATGCGTCCCGCTGTTTACTTAAATGATAATGTAAATAAATACAGAAAAAATGGCTAAATACAGCCATGGTGAAATTAGGAACAAATAGTAGATAAATAGAAGAAACGACATTACACAAGGATAGCAGTTTTGCAGTCCTTATTATCGCTTCGGAATAGGAAGGATCTCGGAGAGCGTAGTACCAGCAGTGCCCCTGTATCCCCTGTAAGTGCTGCCTGCTCCTCTGCTGAGCCAACCGAGTCTGTATCGCCGAGAACAGCTGCAGATCCTTCTCCTGTGCAGCCACTCCGTAGATCCAGTAGAAGAATTAAGGCTCCTGATAGGCTGAACTTACAAGCATGCGATTTTGCACTCGACTTCATTTCTAAGCATACAGTTGTTGTAATCGGTTTCTTAAGAAAAAGGGGGATGTCGTAGTATCAATGTCTCGACTTCTGGCCTGCGGTCTTTATTACAATTTAGTTCCTAGGCCCCCAATATATAAATACGCAGTATCACAATGCAACTTGTTACTTCTTTCTACATCATGCTCGTGTTATTAAAAGTGTGTGTTTTCTTCCTCCGTCGTTCGCCTCCTTCATCGAAAACTACAACAGAGACAGATCTACCAGACTGGTATTTTATTTGGTTTCTTGTTTTGATTCTTTCTGCTTTTATCAGTGTGCCTATTTTTGTAGGAAGAGCTAAAATTCCAAGCAGTTTGTTTTGAAGGAAGTAACGTTGGATTTCATCTGTGTCACCCTTTTTGAAAATGTGTTTCTTAGATATTGCACGATCACGATTTCTGTGATTTGGTCAATTACCAAAAATAAAAAAAAGGATCGAAGTGGTATTTTTAATTCTTAGGTATTTCAAGTTTATTTATATTTATCTTTTTTTCGGCTCGTGAGCGGGCGGAATTCAACAAATCCTGCAATCTGATTGGTTCCTGGAGCAGGCGGAATTCTCTAATACGCACCGCTACAGCGGGTGGAATCCATCGAGTTGATCTATTTTCGTGAATGAACTAGCGGTTATCATCAATCTTTGCCCTTTTTTCACTTCCAAAGACGATTAATTAACGCAAGTTTACCTCTATTCACCTTTAGATGGCAAGGAAAGTTACTGTAAGTAAATTCAATTAAAGTTTTTGAAGTTGGGAGAGTTTGTTTGGTTGTTTGTTGCTCGGCGCTGTAATGGCACGTAATCCTGTGTGTCTCTCTCTACAATTTTAATTGAAAACTGAGTCAATTTTAGTCGAGTTTCCCTCTCTAATCGTTGCTGTGCTTCAGAGAATTGCTGTGGAGTACACTTAACAGATTTTCTCGTTATCTGCTACTGATCAGTTTACGGCAGAAAAGTCTAATTCAGTCGAGTGATTCTCAATGATCGACAAAAACTGTTTTTGTAGTACAAGTTCAAACTTTCAACAAAAATTCACACCTGGAAAACAGTTTTGGAGACCTT
>JAHPZR010000824.1:0-10000 GCA_019787425.1 Platygyra sinensis | reverse complement strand
GAATTCAATCTTCAGGCGCGGTTCTCTTCCATTCCCTTCAGTGGCTCTGCATGTTGATTTCAGTACTGCACAAAGGCAAGGGTCTGGGCTCGTATGTGAAGTCTTCCGAGTTCCCGATTTGTAGTATGTGTTGCCGCTTTACAATAGTTACTTGCAACTGGCTGGTGCAGAGTTTTGCTTCGATAGATTGGGCTAGATGCCGTATTGCCCCTGGTGGGTTTTTGTGCTTTAGCACATGCTGCTGCTTTATGATTGTTACTTGCGACTGGATGTTGCGAACAGAGCTTTGGCTAGATGCCTTATTACCCTTGATGGCTTTTTTGTTATGATTGTTACTTAGATACCGTTTTGAGATATTCACCCCTGATGGGTCTTTTGTATTTAGACTATTGCTAACAGAATTGTCTGACTTGTGGTTCTTGCACCTTCTCAGGCTTGTTTAATTGTTAACTTTTATTTGACTTTGACTGTCTATTTGAGATTCTAGTATATTTTTTAATAAAGTTGATTGTTTTTTACCTTCATCTACAGATCCCTCATTTTTTGCACTGTTGTTATCCGTTGTTTCTTTTTGTTTCGTTTTTGTTCTTTTTCAGACATTTTTAGTACAGATTTCTGGGCAACATCTCACCAGTTTTCTCTCAAGGTTGCGTCATTGATGGATAAACTGAGGTCCACAGTTCTGGCATCCAGGGCCCCTGGTACTTCCCTAAATTACACGGGGATTTTTAACAGATGGAGGTCTTTTGCCACAGAAGTTCTGGGTATCGTTGCCATGTTTCCTGTCGAGCCCATCCATTGTGCTTTGTTTCTTCAGTATTTGCTTGATTCAACCAAGTCCGTCTCTACTATCAACTGCGCGTTCTACGCTTTCAAGTGGTTGCATGATCTTGCTGATATCGGTTCCCCCACTTCTCATCCTACTGAGGGTAGCAGTTAAAGAAGGTGCGATCCACCTTTCCTTGTGTCCCATCAAACATCAAAAAGAGCCCCTCGAGGGAGAGCATCTAAGGCAATTAATGGAAAGAACTGATCTGAATGATCTCTTGCAGCTGCGTAATTTAGAAATGTTTGTTTTAGGTTTTTTAGGCTTCCTTAGATTTTCTGAGTTATCTCTTATTCGTGCCAAAGATATAAAGTTTAGTAATGGCTTTATTTCTGTTTTCATCGAAAAGAGCAAGGCTGATCAGTTAGAAGATCAGTTAGTGGTAATCGCTAAAACCCGGTTCCAGCTTGTGCCTTGTGACCTTGTTAAAATTGAAGGCTTCAGTGGAAGAAGGGCATTAGGTTTTTTACTCAAAAGTAAACTATGTCAAAAACGCTTCAAATTTTGCATGCAGTTTTGTTTACGTGTGTCAAACAATGTTCTGCATGTTTTTTCCCTGAAGTTTGCTTCCTTTTTGGGATATTACGTATGCGAAAAAAAAATTTTTTTCCAAGGGCATCCTCTGGGGACGTTTTGTTGGATGAAAAACAAAAGAAACCTTTTGTTTTGCTAGCGATGAAGTCACTATAATACCTTAATTCTCTTACCACTGCTTCGTTAGGTCAAGCAGATAAGGCGCTGAATGGACCAGATTCGAATTTGTTTTGCCAAGACACCGGTTCGATACGAGGTCACTCAATTTTTTTTTCCGTTCTGTTCTTTTACTTCTTTCAAAAATCAAGATATCTATTTAAAACAATTGTGTATAAAGCTGGAGTCTGGAGAGATCTTTAATAGAGGTTATTGTGATGTGAAACACAACATGTGAATTTCGATCGAGCGTCAAAGCAATGAGAAGTGATACATTACAGTTCTTTCGATTAATATCTTAAGGATTGTTTTTAAGTACCTTGTAGCCTGCCTGGTGCTTGATAGGCATCTTAAAGTCTTGATAAACCGCAAGTCACCAACACGTTTTAAAGAAGCAAAATGTGTTCTGTAACTTCAAAGGCAACTGATACAAGTGGCAACTTATCTTTGTTTGAAGTCAGATCGATCCAGGCAGCAAAGTCCAAGAGCAGTTCTTGCCCAAGAATAAAAACCCTGTCGTGAGTTGTGGCCCATTTGCCAAGCGTTGCTAGCATCAAAGTTTGGAAAGTGAGAACTGCTTTTAGGCTTATAAAATTTCTCGTGTCATCCTCCATGTTTACCTGCGCAAGAGGTGCAACAGAACCTTCCCGGCATGCATTTTGATCACGTTCGGCAAGACAAGACAAGACTCATGAAATCACAATTTAACTAATTACAGAGCGTGTTTTTTCCTTTTTTATTCCAACATAATAATGGCCAACAAGAAGCGATCGATTGAAACGTAGATCTGTGATCCAGGTTGCGTTGATTTTACTTCAAATCGGCATGATTTGTAGTGTTTTAAACTTCTTGGATTAGGGGCCATGCAGATGTAAGAAGACCTGTATGTTGCACAGAAGGGTTACTCTGTTAATCTGTTAATCTGTCAGGGTGTCAAAGTCAGACTGTGAAGCGATGCGAAGTTAACAGCCGAAACTGTGCAGACCCATGACCTCTAAAAATGTTAAAACGCAGTCAAAAGGCACAACTCTACCGATAATTTCCATTTTTCCTAATAACATTGATTAAAGTATCCCTCAGAAACATGTGTGAAGCAAGGTCGAGAGACTGAAAATTAAAATAAAACGGCAAACATGCACAGTTGCAGACAGTCGTCTAGAACCGTGGAGTCTTGTAGGCACATCACGTACATTGATTTATTAAATAGGACAATAACAACCGCATTTTTCTTTTTCTAGCCTCCTTTCGGCCGAATTAAATCCAGTTTATCAACAACAAAGCGAAAAGCATACTGCGATGAGCAGACTACAGTAGACGTGGTTTTGTCATTCCGCGGTATGAAAAGATGACTGAAAGATCTTCCATACACCGCCTTGGCAGAGGTACTTGGCACAGATGGTAATATTTCTGTACATCCCTTCACCGTTTTGAAAGAACTGACTTTCACTGATCACTGTTTTGAAGAAAATGAAATTTTTCAAGGGTCTTTCACAAGGCCTACATAATAGATGGGCAGCAATTTATCTTTTGTCAAGGGCCGCCCATAGATGTCCTCAGCAGCGGTGAGCAGTGCGTGATTTCTGTTTGCATAAATGTTCTTTGAACAAGATACGTCTCTAACTGATTTGCAAACCCTGCAACAACTGATATTTGCAGTAGTGGAAGATTTACTGATCTATTTGGGCATCTGCTGAATACTCCCAGTTGACATAATTTGGTCGAAAGCGCTCCATGTGTAGTTTGTTTTGAATGCCAACAAGCTACGCTCGTAAGTTGACAAAGTAGAGACAAATTCTGCACTTATCTGCCCCTCCCTCAAACCGTTTATTTGTAATCTGCTAAAATCTGGCAGACATGTGACCAGCCCAAACCAGGGTCTCTCCTTGCTCACCTCAGAGGGTGGTTAGATGAGAAACCCTGGGAACGAGGTTGTGAAAGGCTCTTCGGTAAGCCAGCATCTTACGAACGTTCCACATGACTGGAATGAACAGAAGGGATAAAAAACTAAAATACAATAATATAGCATGGCAATATGAACAATACTAAACTTGATGAGTTACAAAAAAGATATATTTACAAATCACAGAGATGTCTAGGACTTAACATATAGGATACTTCTACGAAAAAGAAAACTTCATGGCTGACACAATACTGAAGTTTTAGATAAAATTAAACAAAATTACCTTGCAGTGTTGTCATTTGTTTCCCTGGCTCAATCTTCCATATTGTAGGAATTGAGCCAGGAATAAGCTGACGACGACAGCCTTCCATATGAAACGCTCTTGAAAACCATTCCTCCGCGAAATAGACTGACACCCGCCACAAACTTTCCCCTCAAGTTGAAGTTCGCGTGGAGAGTGTGCACAAATCTCAACCACTTATCTCGCTCACTTTTTATTGTACAACTAAAGTGAGCAGAAATACCAGCATTCATATTTCATCTATTGCTGCATCCGTGTTCTACACAATGATCGGGCATGATTCAATTCAAATAGAGCGCTAGATTCATGTTGGGAAACCAGTTAACTGCGAACTACATATAGAGATGTTATAACAAAATTCGCCATGTGAGCCTACTTGGTTAGGAGTATGACATCACAAAGCAGCAAGGCCTTATGGGGTTGCAGGAACATGATTTAATAATGGTGGATGGAAAAATTCTCAGGAAAAACAGTAAAAAAAAAAACATCTTCCCGCGCTTGTTGGACAAAACGGCTTGGACAGGTGAGTAAGTACCACTTAAAGATTCAGAAAATGCAAAAACAATGAATTCAAAAAATTTCGTTGCAGTGGCACTTTAAATGATCCCAGTTTTTAGTATTAAGACAGCCTCTCTGCAAGGTTCCAAATAACCAGAAATTAGTTATGAATAGGATAGGCTTTAGCTAGTCATTAGTTAACAGTAACTACACAAGACATGAAGATAGGAATAAACTAGACAATAGATAGCTTGTAGATAGTTTTATAAAGTACTCCCACGATAGTAAAAAGATGGTGCTTCTTTTAGCAAGGGAAGATAAGATTAAGTACTGTCGTCAATGTTTAGCAAAATCTCTCAGGCCCATTCCAAACGCCACTCCATTCATGCACGGAACCTAACTGATGAGTCATGTACGGCAGAAGAGCGGCATCCAAGCCTCAGGATTGTAGTGTTTGTTTTCATGATATGAAATATGTCTGCATCTATTGCAACACACCTGTATGTAACATGTGTGGCAAGCCAGAATTTAACAAGGACGTAGAAGGTTGGATTCCAGAAAAACAGCTGTTACAGCTGTGTCAGAAAGCTGAATGTTATCAACAGTTCTAATTTCATTGCGTGATCTACGAACGTGACTGAACACCTGCGAAGAATGCATGACTTTGAACAATGCGTGACTATAAAATATGCGTGATTATTGTTTTATGTTTCTCTGTGGTCTTAATAAGTTTTGCAATTGTGGTTTCCTACCTTTGACAGCTCATGATTAGTTCGTTTTCCTTTATTTGACAGCTCGTGAATAGTTGTTTTTAGAACTAGAATTTTAGGTTTCAATTTCAGTTGCGATCAGCGTCAGTGTAGCGAACATTCAATTCATCGTATTTGTTCTTCCAAGCCACAGAGATCCACTCTTTGGAATCTTCTTCTACTAATCAACTACATTAAAGATAGAAAGAAATCTCTGATGGTTTGATGCATTTGTCACCTTTTGCACCACTGAAGTTTAAGAGAAAGTTCAAAGAATGGACACATGATGATAAGGATGAAAGTAGTAATGGAGAATTGGAAGCAGGCAAAAGGTGAGAATGTTTTTGACTTTAAAAGATTCATGCGCAGCAAAAGCTTGCTTTTTGTAAATTTCGTGTTTTTCTTCTTTTTTATCGTCTATAGTTTTATCCTGATTTCATTTTCGCCACTAAAAAAAGAAATAATTTTGTCTGCAAGCAAACAGTTTTTTGCCCAGCTGCAGCACATAAGCAAGCACATTGTTTTGTTTGTTCTCCAGCTACATGACTGTACACTTCAACACCATTTGCTACCTTTGATTTTCGAAATAGCAGTAGGGGTCAAGAGGTGTGTTAATTTAGAAGTGAGTATGTGAACATGGCTGTGATGTTTTAGAGTCATGCATATTTTTGATGATTATTTTAGAAAAGCAATAGAGCTGTTTTTCTGTGTTTACATTGCCACATAAAACTAGAAGGGTTAGACTAACTCTTGAAAGTTATGCAAACCCAAGACGTAGTCAAGAATTTGCACAACTGTCTTAAATTCTCCCAACCCACAGTTAAACACCGAAAAAGCTTAAATAGAAAACTGTTTACAATTTTTCAGATCAGTTTACTCTCTCAACTGAACAGTCAAGTTTATCCAGTAGTGATTGAGAAGAAACTCAAGTGGAAAGTGACTCCAACCAAGATGTGGATGACAGCCTCAAACTTTTTGTTAGAAAAAAAACACCAAAAGTAAAAAAAGCCTCCAGTAAGAAAGGTGGGAGGAAGGCCATGTGGACTCAGAGTTTATTGAGTGATTTAGTGGGTACAATAATCTCTAGTGAATATTACAAGAAAAGTTAATTTTTACAAACGCAAAAAATTAAAAAATAGGTCCGCAATGCGCACTTGGGTCTTATGCTTTATGCTTTTATTCCTTTTGGGTTGGAATTCTGTTTTCAAATGTCAGTATTTGGAAGTTTAACTGCTGCAAGTGAGAAGGTAGACAAGCCCTTAAGATTTTTAAGTGGGAAATGTATGGTAGAATACTGTTTACTTTATGCTCACTTTATTCTCTAATAATAATTTATTTAGCTTTTAGTCTGAATGGGACATAACACAACATCTTTCTATTTAGACCCATTTTGTGCATAATGTGCCATCCTAGTTTAACTCTCTGAACTTGGCACTATTTACACATGTCAAGTGAACTTGCACACGTTGTGTCAAGAGGTTTTGCTGCTTTGATTACTCAGAATGTTTAAATTCATAACTGTGCACTGTGGCATCATCATTTTTTTTTTGAATAGTGGGCTCCATCCAAAAGGTACACTAGGCAGTAAGATTTGGGTAAAAAACATGCCGTGAAGCAGCTAGGCAAGATGTACACTGCGTATCGTTTGTACATTTGTTGATGATTTTCCCACTCTTAATCATTGTTATTTGGGAGGTATAACAATCTCTGATATTCCCCAGTTTTAGCTGGGGAATATTGGGTCATGTGATAAAACCAATCCTGTGCAGTTGAAACATTTGATGGATTATAATATTGTTACAATACTATTGTATTGAAACCATGCCATAGAAAAAAACAGCCAATCAGAATGCAAGAAATCTGTTGTATATTTGTCAGTATTCCACCAAACCTTCCCATCGATCAGTGCAATTTAACTGCATCACATCCAACCTACCCATCTGGCAACTGTATTTTCTATGGCCTGGTATAAAATAGCTATGTGACCCTTTCTCATGGTATAATTGTGGAATGTCCCACTTGTCACTGATATTTTCTTGGTATACACACTCGTCTAAAGCTCTATCTCTACCACATTGTATTTGTATTTTGTTTATAATAAGGCAATAAAAAATGTTGATGCCACAGTGCACAGTTATGAATTTAAACATTCTGAGTAATCAAAGCAGCAAAACCTCTTGACACAACGTGTGCAAGTTCACTTGACATGTGTAAATAGTGCCAAGTTCAGAGAGTTAAACTAGGATGGCACATTATGCACAAAATGGGTCTAAATAGAAAGATGTTGTGTTATGTCCCATTCAGACTAAAAGCTAAATAAATTATTATTAGAGAATAAAGTGAGCATAAAGTAAACAGTATTCTACCATACATTTCCCACTTAAAAATCTTAAGGGCTTGTCTACCTTCTCACTTGCAGCAGTTAAACTTCCAAATACTGACATTTGAAAACAGAATTCCAACCCAAAAGGAATAAAAGCATAAAGCATAAGACCCAAGTGCGCATTGCGGACCTATTTTTTAATTTTTTGCGTTTGTAAAAATTAACTTTTCTTGTAATATTCACTAGAGATTATTGTACCCACTAAATCACTCAATAAACTCTGAGTCCACATGGCCTTCCTCCCACCTTTCTTACTGGAGGCTTTTTTTACTTTTGGTGTTTTTTTTCTAACAAAAAGTTTGAGGCTGTCATCCACATCTTGGTTGGAGTCACTTTCCACTTGAGTTTCTTCTCAATCACTACTGGATAAACTTGACTGTTCAGTTGAGAGAGTAAACTGATCTGAAAAATTGTAAACAGTTTTCTATTTAAGCTTTTTCGGTGTTTAACTGTGGGTTGGGAGAATTTAAGACAGTTGTGCAAATTCTTGACTACGTCTTGGGTTTGCATAACTTTCAAGAGTTAGTCTAACCCTTCTAGTTTTATGTGGCAATGTAAACACAGAAAAACAGCTCTATTGCTTTTCTAAAATAATCATCAAAAATATGCATGACTCTAAAACATCACAGCCATGTTCACATACTCACTTCTAAATTAACACACCTCTTGACCCCTACTGCTATTTCGAAAATCAAAGGTAGCAAATGGTGTTGAAGTGTACAGTCATGTAGCTGGAGAACAAACAAAACAATGTGCTTGCTTATGTGCTGCAGCTGGGCAAAAAACTGTTTGCTTGCAGACAAAATTATTTCTTTTTTTAGTGGCGAAAATGAAATCAGGATAAAACTATAGACGATAAAAAAGAAGAAAAACACGAAATTTACAAAAAGCAAGCTTTTGCTGCGCATGAATCTTTTAAAGTCAAAAACATTCTCACCTTTTGCCTGCTTCCAATTCTCCATTACTACTTTCATCCTTATCATCATGTGTCCATTCTTTGAACTTTCTCTTAAACTTCAGTGGTGCAAAAGGTGACAAATGCATCAAACCATCAGAGATTTCTTTCTATCTTTAATGTAGTTGATTAGTAGAAGAAGATTCCAAAGAGTGGATCTCTGTGGCTTGGAAGAACAAATACGATGAATTGAATGTTCGCTACACTGACGCTGATCGCAACTGAAATTGAAACCTAAAATTCTAGTTCTAAAAACAACTATTCACGAGCTGTCAAATAAAGGAAAACGAACTAATCATGAGCTGTCAAAGGTAGGAAACCACAATTGCAAAACTTATTAAGACCACAGAGAAACATAAAACAATAATCACGCATATTTTATAGTCACGCATTGTTCAAAGTCATGCATTCTTCGCAGGTGTTCAGTCACGTTCGTAGATCACGCAATGAAATTAGAACTGTTGATAACATTCAGCTTTCTGACACAGCTGTAACAGCTGTTTTTCTGGAATCCAACCTTCTACGTCCTTGTTAAATTCTGGCTTGCCACACATGTTACATACAGGTGTGTTGCAATAGATGCAGACATATTTCATATCATGAAAACAAACACTACAATCCTGAGGCTTGGATGCCGCTCTTCTGCCGTACATGACTCATCAGTTAGGTTCCGTGCATGAATGGAGTGGCGTTTGGAATGGGCCTGAGAGATTTTGCTAAACATTGACGACAGTACTTAATCTTATCTTCCCTTGCTAAAAGAAGCACCATCTTTTTACTATCGTGGGAGTACTTTATAAAACTATCTACAAGCTATCTATTGTCTAGTTTATTCCTATCTTCATGTCTTGTGTAGTTACTGTTAACTAATGACTAGCTAAAGCCTATCCTATTCATAACTAATTTCTGGTTATTTGGAACCTTGCAGAGAGGCTGTCTTAATACTAAAAACTGGGATCATTTAAAGTGCCACTGCAACGAAATTTTTTGAATTCATTGTTTTTGCATTTTCTGAATCTTTAAGTGGTACTTACTCACCTGTCCAAGCCGTTTTGTCCAACAAGCGCGGGAAGATGTTTTTTTTTTTACTGTTTTTCCTGAGAATTTTTCCATCCACCATTATTAAATCATGTTCCTGCAACCCCATAAGGCCTTGCTGCTTTGTGATGTCATACTCCTAACCAAGTAGGCTCACATGGCGAATTTTGTTATAACATCTCTATATGTAGTTCGCAGTTAACTGGTTTCCCAACATGAATCTAGCGCTCTATTTGAATTGAATCATGCCCGATCATTGTGTAGAACACGGATGCAGCAATAGATGAAATATGAATGCTGGTATTTCTGCTCACTTTAGTTGTACAATAAAAAGTGAGCGAGATAAGTGGTTGAGATTTGTGCACACTCTCCACGCGAACTTCAACTTGAGGGGAAAGTTTGTGACGGGTGTCAGTCTATTTCGCGGAGGAATGGTTTTCAAGAGCGTTTCATATGGAAGGCTGTCGTCGTCAGCTTATTCCTGGCTCAATTCCTACAATATGGAAGATTGAGCCAGGGAAACAAATGACAACACTGCAAGGTAATTTTGTTTAATTTTATCTAAAACTTCAGTATTGTGTCAGCCATGAAGTTTTCTTTTTCGTAGAAGTATCCTATATGTTAAGTCCTAGACATCTCTGTGATTTGTAAATATATCTT
>JAHPZR010000823.1:0-10706 GCA_019787425.1 Platygyra sinensis | reverse complement strand
CTCCAGATATTTTGATGCCACTGGCTTGGGATTCAAAAGTGTATCGGCAAAGTTCTCATGATTTCTCAGCCGTTTTGAAATGAGATGAAACTTAGAGGCAGTAAATCGGAAGCATCGTTCATCTCTCCATTTGGTACACTCTTCTTGTTTTCTTGTTTCCTTTTTGGTTGAATTAGGTTGATGTTCATTCACCCTCAGTGTATCAATAAGCTGTGATTTCTGTTCTGACAGGTTTTCGGGAATTTCCATGGTTTCAATGTTCCTTAATGGGAATCATGGGAAGTTTTTCTATTTGGGGCTTGCAGTCTGGGGATGCAATCAATTGATGCAGTGGCTTTAAAGTTCAACTCAGTGACTGCAACTTGGTAGGACAAATATGATCCGACCCGATATGGGCCAAATTTGGTGTCCCTGAAGTCATTATCTTCTGTTTCCACGTCTGTCATTTGTGATAGACCCATATTGAGATCAATATTTCTTACTGTATTTTTAAGGACCTGTTCTGCATTTTTGTCATGCACAGTTTTCATTCTTGCTTCATACAGGAGGCACTTCAAACCTGATTTTTCCCGTTCCATCATCATCTTTGATTTTGTTTACTTGCACTTCCATTACTGGCTGTGGGGCAAAGTTTGCACCCCCACCTTTCTTGTGCCATTACTGCAATTGCGATGTGCAAGCCAAAGGCACATGTTCATCGTCCTCTTCACACAAATCTTTTGTGGTAGAACAGTTGGACGATGAGAACTTGCACAATTTAAACATTAAAGCCAGCACATGATTACAAAATCCCACCTTGCCTGCTACACAAGAACAACACGCACTCCTTACTTCGCCAGGTAAGATGCACAGGGCAATCTGTAAAGTATGTGGCTGGTCATGCTTTAAAGCTGTGACAGTTCTTACTTTTAACCAAAAAATAAGTCTGATCGCTTACACACTGAATATCCTCGAGATACTTGTCATCTAGGAACCGTTTTGCCTTTATCAAAGCAGTTGGCACGGTGTGGTGTTCTTTATCGGTGATGGGTTTTCCAGACTTCATAATATGGCGGTTCATTTCGAGTCTCGTAAACATGGGCATCTTTTCTAGCGAATTACTCCAACCATTGACGGGAAATTGCACAGAAACATCATCCTCGCTCGTAAGATTAACAGTGGTACTCGATCGCTCTTTTCTGCGACTGTAAATCTTATCCGGATCAGGGTCAACAACATCTTTGTCTTTACCCATTCTGATGTATTTGTGCACTCGTTTAACAAGCTCTACTTTCATTTTCAAACCTTCACACAAATCCCCACAGCACTTAAGCCACAATCGAAGTTCTGCAGTTTTTAGCTGTTGGGGCTTTCGACCGAGGAGAGAAGCACCTGGAATGTCATCCTCCATGAGCAATATAGCATTTGAAGAGTTTCTGTGTAGACCACTCGAAGAGGACGCCATACTGCAATAAACAAACGTGACGCTTTGAGGCCTTTGTGACCTCGTTTTCATGCAATTATCCCCAGGCCCCACGCTACGTCCGCCATTATGAAAGTCGTGTATGTATCAGTCCACAGCTTGTGACATTCTATTCTCTTATGCTTCACTCAGCCGAATAGAAAACATTTCTATTATAAGTACAAGAGACAAGTAACAAACAAATAGTGGAGGAAGCCGCCAGCAATGGTCGAGTTTATTTACAAAAATCTGAGCCGGGGACACACTGGATACAGGTTAAAAGCCAAGGAATATAAGAAAAAAGTCACACTATTAAAAACAACAATAAAAACATTAGGGAGAAAACAGCCTCAAGTAAACTGGTCGGCGTCAAGTGGTGTGATATTCACAAGGAGTGGTATATAAAGGCCTAATTATCCCAGTGGAAACTAATACCAAGCAGCCTAATCAAACACCTAAAAGAAATACATTTCTATTCTCTTTCGCTTCGCTCAGCCGAATAGAAAACAATTCTATTATAAGTAGAAGAGACAAGTA
Organism: Platygyra sinensis; assembly: GCA_019787425.1. Classification (NCBI taxonomy): domain Eukaryota; kingdom Metazoa; phylum Cnidaria; class Anthozoa; order Scleractinia; family Merulinidae; genus Platygyra; species Platygyra sinensis. The sequence goes on along the minus strand of JAHPZR010000823.1, from coordinate 8,728 downwards.
ACAAACAAATAGTGGAGGGAGCGGCCAGCAATGGTCAAGAATAACAAAGCATGTGGGAAGGCTAAAAAGGCTAAATACCAATATTAAGAGTAACTAAGAGCTGGTGTTGAATATCTTCTCTACTGTAAGTATCTTTGGCCTTCTCGGACTTCCAACGACCATGCTTCTTAATAACACGATCTGGTAAATCGTTATTAGCGGCTGCAGAAGCACCTCCGATCCTGAGGGAATGAAGACCATATAGCTTAGTATCAAGGCTAATGGCCTTAAACTTTTCTATTAATAGTTCTCTAGCTGTAGAATACGAAAGCTTAGAACCTGCACGGAGGGAATAATTTTCACCATTTTCACCCTTAGACAAGGAACAGAACATGAACTTCGTGGAATTAAAGGTATCCCCACTTAAATTAGCGTATCTGTGTAACATATTAAAGGGACAAGTTGGATTACCAGTTCTAGCAACTACCGTTGTTGACCCAGAACCATATTGGTCGGTTTTTCTTCTAGGAATACACAGAGCAAAATATGTATCCTTGAAATCAATGTCACACCACCTAATATTACTGGCCTCATTAAAACGCAAGAAGCCAGCGAAAGAAACAAGGCAGAGACAAACATCTCTGATATCGGACAAACTAGCATTGACTCCAGCAAACCTTTGAACAGAGCATGTAAATGATCAGGGCAGATAGGGAGTCTCTTTTTAGATGAAACAAAATTAGCAGACTCTCTCTTGCAGCCTTCCAAAATGGCTTTAACAAAACCACTGTTGCATGGATTCGGGATGCCACACGAATTATGGAAAAAATTTACACTATGAAAGGCGGAATTAATCGTAGCAAAAGAATACCCTGATTGGACTAGGCTAATAAGATAAAATGAAAAATGGAGAGCAGAAGCAGGAAAACACACGACTCCAGGAAAAGAGGCAGCCCATGCCTTCCACTTTTGAAATTGCGAGTGATATCCTTTTACAGTTGAAGGAGCTTAACTTGCTGCCAGTACACCGGGGATAAGTTCTTTCAAAGGTCTCAAGGCGTCAATCCGCGGACCTACAGCAATTGAAGAATGTGTAGAAAGACAAAAAAGGGTGATAGTGAAGAATAGTTCCCAAAATATACTGTCGGCCAACAGTCGGCCAACAGTCGGTGACCTGTTGGCAACCTGTTGGTAATGTGTCAGTAACCTGTCGGTGGGGCAAACAAAAATGATCGTAAACATTTACTTGTCTTTTGCTTCTAAACTACATTAAAAGAGTTTAAGTCATTTCATAATGATACCTTGCTCAGCACTTTCGATACTAGTATGGCTTTTGTCCACTGTTTTAGCGTTGACTAACGATACTTGCCCAAATTGGTTCGTATTCATTTATCCGCCATTTTGAAAAGTTTCTCTAGTTCAGACATACATGAAGTACTGTTAACTATAGTTTTGCAATGCATTATAGGGCGATTGGAAAATTACTTTTAGCTTTGCATATTTGTTGCCCCAAAATGGTTAAATCCAAAGCCTATTTTGTGTAAAAACAAAGATATGAGAAATGGGTACTAAATATACCACTACATTTTGGTATGTGCAGTCAGGAGATGGATTAAAAAGCCTATTTTACAGTTCAAAGAGGATCAAGGAGATAGGTAGGAATGTTGCTGGATCCGGTACGATCGACAGATTTCTATTTACTTTTTTCAACCGGAAAAGTTTTTGACTCTATTTATTTTTACTCTTTTTTCAGTCGATTTGTGCTCTACATAACAGTGTCGGCCGACTGTCGGTAATGTGTCGGTAACCTGTTGGCCGACAGTTGGCCGACAGGTTACCGAATATTGGGAGCTATTGTTCACTATTGCCCAAAAAAGCAGCAGAATGTTAATACAGATAATATTGTAAAATGAGCTGATAACAAACACAAGCAACAAGACATAGAAAACAGGAGCAGTGGGAGACTGGACGGAACAAAAGTAACGCCAGTAGTTAAAAAAGCTCTGGAGCGCCAGGAAAAGCATGCGCAAGAAAGAAAATGGGCCAGCTTTTCATCATAAAGACTGAAGCAGAACACAATGGTTCTAGGCATGTAAATAATAATATAAACCTCAAATCCATAGAGAATATATCAATAAAGATACACAAGAGTAACTCTATAAGCACGAGGTTATTAAATATTGAACAGTAATAAACACAAACGCTGCTTACAACAATACAAAAGGCTATAAAGCGTACAACAATATAACTAGCGCTACGAAGCGCACAGCAATAACTAGCGCTATGAAGCGCATAGCAGCAACTAGTGCTAAGAAGGGCATAACAACAACTAGCGCTAAGAAGTGCATAACAACAATGAGCGCTAAGAAGCGCACAGCAGCAATTAGCGCTATGAAGCGCATAACAATAACTAGCGCTATGAAGCGCACAAAACTAGAAATAACGCAATATACACTAAGTAACGCTATAAAGCGTAAAAAACGCCACGTAAGGCCATGAGGCATGAAAAAATAGCTAAAGGTACGAACTTCACGAAAGACAGATAATATAAAGCGTTGGCAAAAAATGTAGTCGCGCTATAAAAGCGGGAACGGAAGGAAAAAAAACTCAGGAAACAGGAGAAGAGCCATCCAACAGTAAAGCTAAAACCGCAGACCTGAATCTAAACGGACAAAATATTGTATTGTGACCATCCCGAACAGGTGCAAAAACAAAAGAAGAGTCACAAAATTCAACCACTTGACGAACAGAAGGCCTAAGTCCACCCATTGGAAACACAGTTGGCCAAAAGGCTGCTGAAAGCCACTTGGGGATAACGAGAACGCCCCGAGCGCTGCGTACCTCTGAATGAAAAATTGTACGACTGATAAGATAAATAGGTGGCACCAACCAATTGTTCTCACCCACCCAATCAACACTGAAAGCGTCCATGCCTTCCGCTCCGGGACACCAAAATTTGGAATAAAACCTTGCACTTGGCTGAATCTAGGGAGGCGAACCTATCGACTGTGAAAGGACCAAAAAGAGATGAAATGTATGCGAAAAAACCTGTAGACACTCCAGTTGTCAACAAATCTACTCCAGTCTACTCAGTGAATCAGCGTACTCATTGAGAGACCTGGGGACCCACTCATTTTCAATTGACACATTATTAACGGCACAAAATTGAAAGATCTCGAGCGTGGCGCTGCAACCTGAGTGACATACTGCCCTTACTGGCGATAACCGAAGCATTTTTGCTGTAAGTGTACAATTTGACTACTTTGCCCTGGATAAGCGACTTAAACGACTTAAGCTAGTAAAGGATAGCAAGCAATTCCCTGCCATTGCTATCAAGAGTGGATTCCATGGAGGAAAAAGCTTTGTAAAACAGGTCAAACTCCTCCTTGTCAACAAAAAGGGCATGTCCCCCACAAGTGAAGGCACTAGCGTCAGTACAGATTATAGAAACTGGCCGAGAGTACTCAAATAACTTCCTACAGTTGAGCTTAGAACAATTATCGAGCCAAAAATGAATTTCGACCAAGCATTGTGGATAAAACTGGAAACGACTTAAATCAAGAGGAATATCCCAACATCCCGAAAGGTGACTGCAGACTGCAAAAATCTCGACATAATGAGGGAAATATTACCAACACATGGGGATAAGGAAATAATCTTACCAACAATAGAGGCAACGAAATGGGGGGTGACAAAAGGCAAACGGTCCTTGAAAAGGCTTACAGCAGATAATAATCGATCGATACGAGGTTGAGGGATGGACAAAATGGCACTAAGAAGGTCCCAAGAGATACCTAACCATTCTAAACGTTGAACAGAGGTCCAAACAGATTTATTGCAGTTAGGCACCAAACCCGCTCTGACCAAATCAGACCGAACAATGTCGGAACAGTGTTGTGTCGAGAGAAAATCATTTTCGCAGCCTGCTCCGTCATCTAAATACAGAACTAAATGAATTCCTAAGCCTCTCCAATAGCGTACTAGCACGGGGAAAATCTTCGTAAACAGGTAAGGAGCAGACGAAAGCCCAAATGGTAAAACAGTAAAACAAATATATCGGTTTTAGCACCACCCAGAGCCCACTGAAAACCCAAGAACTGTTGATGGGACTGACAGATATCAGTGTGGTGGTACCCCGATTTCAAATTAAATTTGTACATGTAGCCACCACGTGACAAGTACTGGAGGAAAACTTTCCAATCTTCCATTTTTAATTTGGCTTTTGGGATATAACTGTTAATGTGACGGAGATCGAGGATGAGCCTAGGCTTCCCATACGAATAAACAGACACTGAAAGAGGATTGATGACCGTAGGAGGTGTAAAGACTTCGGATATCAAACCCAATTCAAGAAGATCGCAAACAGCTGAGGAAACAAAATCACCGTGTTCAAGAGCTGATCTGTTATTAGACAAGCAAACACCGGGAGGGATAGTCTCAAAGGGGATAACATACCCTGACCTGATAGTTTCTATGACCCAAGGAGGTGCCCCAATCTCAATCCAAAATAGTAAGTGTGCCCTTAGTCAACCCTTAACTACCGCTGCTGCGGTACCTTGCTCATACTCGTACAAGTTCTGTTTATAAGACGCTAGATAATTGTCAGTAAACTTATCTTCCATAATTGTCATGAACTCCTGGGCAACATCAGGTTTGGGGACGGTGGAAACAGTTCCTTGGCCGGTGCACAATAAATCTGAAACACTAGAAGACAAGTTGTCCAAGAACTGCGAGTGTGAGTTGCTGGGACTTGCTCCGGCAGCGTGAACAGCATTTCCGGCGGTGAAGGTTCAGGCAAGCCTGACGGGACACTCTCTCCACCAATGTCCAGAGGAGCCACAGAACCAGCAAGCACCTCTTTGGCGATTGTAGGAATCCCTGGGTTGCTGGTGCATAGCAGTGTTTGAGGAGATGAACTGACTGCGCTGGAAGTGTCCTCGAAGGGTGTATGGCTTAGAAAACGGAGGATATCTTCCCTGTAAGCGTTCAACATTTTGGCGTTTGGCACGACTGCGGGTCTTGACTCTCAGAGCTTCCCTTTCAGCAGCGCGGATCCTTTTATCATCCTCCAAGTCAAGGGCAACAGCGTTGCTCTCGTAATGTTTGACTGTGAGCCAACCTCCTTCGGAAGAATCAGCAATTCAGATCTTTCTGTTGCGTTCCTTTAGAAGTTTAATAGAATCGTTCAAAAGTAGGGATGCTTTCGCTGAATCTTGAACAAGAAGTGCCTTCGAAATGCTTTCAAGGAGATCCAAAACTTCAAGGTTGAACTTATAGTTCCTTTCGTTTCCAGGGTAGGAAAACTTGAGCTCGCTCTCGACTTTGAGCTGAGATGGATAATGCAGACTCGGCGTCGGTAGAAGCCTTCTCAAACTTAGAAGAGAGCTTAGAAGTGTGAGGCTTGAGTTGCTTGAGTAGGAAGGTACGGAATTCGGTTAAATGTTGTCGAGTAACTGTTTCTTATTCGTCGCCCGGCATCGAACAAAAAATCTGAACCGTTATAAAACGTACAACTCGAGTAAACTTTTCCATTCATTATGCGCAAACGTTAAAGCACAGGCAGTCCAGACGTTGAATACGATTAATTTGTGACATTAGTTTGTTGACGATTGCGTTACGATTTTAGCCGTTTAGAAGACTATGTATGGGAATACTTTGAAAATTGCTCTAAATGCTACCTGTAGAAAATAATTTCAATAAAAATGGCTTACCTTATGTTTACATTGCGTTATTTCGATGTTTCTGGGTTCCTGGAGGTGGTTTAGAACCATTTAGGTGAGTTTTACAAACCGCCAGAACGTATGCAAATTTTGATGAATTTGATTTGCCTATAGTTTAGTTCATATTTAAGGTGGCCGAACACAGTTTTCAAGTGCCCATACCTAATTCACCATAACTTTTAAACTATGCTTTGGCGCCCATTTTTTGCAAGAGTCAAGGTTAACCACAGAAATATTTATTCTCACATTTTTACTAGGGTGTGTTCTGTTGCCATGGCAATGGGACTGGTTAAAAACAAGGCTTAAATAATGGTTTTTGTTTGTTTTAAAAAAATCCAGTCGTTAGATTGTTTTCATTTTTTGCACACTAAGAATTGACATTAAATCCCTTCTATCAACATGGTTCTAATAAAATTTTGACATAGGCGATTTTCGTAATTTTCGTTAATCGTTTTCTGTATTATTAAAAATTCCCTATGTCAACATTCAGATTTTTTTTGATAGATCATTCACATGGTCTCTGATCTATATTTCTGCCAAATTTCTTGAAATTCTAACGACTGGATCATTAGAAATCGGCATGTTTCTGCTAAAGCAATCGGTCTCAATTTTTCGAGCAACTGCACATGCGTTGCATTTACCGGTAACTGGGTTCTTTTGGTAACAAACAAAAGCTGAAAATTGCTGGGTTCTTTGCATCATTACCTTTTCTAACATATCTTTGTAATAAAAGACTAAAGCCATCAATACGCTGCATTCAATTATAGAGAAAAATAGCACAGATAGTGCGGGTATTGAGTAAATAAAATGATCGTTCTACTGATGGCATGTTTGTTCTTTGAAATGCTTGTGCATGTGGTAAATATTGCATCAGCAAAAGCACGCGTGAAAACTGTGTGCGGCCACCTTAATGGAGGGGACCATTAACTATGTTTAGTTATTTGATTTAAAAAACAATGGTCTCAATAACTAAATCTCAACACAGCAACGCTGCTTATGTCAACAATTTCTTCGCCAACTTTGTAGCTTGCGAATACAGCTGCCTCTAATCGCTTCTGTCTGATTTGCCATTTCGCGCGAAACTCAACTGACATGCTGCCAAGCCACTAAATTATATACCTTTCCTGTTCTTTTAAACACTCAATACGATTGACAAGCTGCCAAGGCACCAAGTTGTATACCTTTCTGTAAACATGGTAAACACTGACAATACGACTAGCGAGCTGTCGCGCCACTACATTATACAATTATTACCTTCCTCTCTTTTTGAGAACACTCAATGGAATACGCCTGGCTTCGGATAAATGGCCCTGACCATTCTGTAGTCTTGGGAACATGCGAAACCACGCTTTGTGACCAGTCGAATAACTTTATATTCAGACTTGTGAATACACGCTTTGCACTTGAAACCTTGACTAACTTTTTATTCAAAGGTTGTTAATACGCGAAACCATGCTTTGATCATTCACTTCACTTTCGAATGGCTTTTTTATTTGAACTTGTGAAACGTGAACACTCGCCCGCTTTGCACATGTTACCTTGACTAACTTTTTATTCATGCTTGTATTAAAATGTGCGAAACCACACTTTGATCATAAAACCTTGACTGACATTTTACTAGTACTGATTCAAATGCTTCTCAAATTTCAACAGGTTACTGAAGCATTGTTTCCAATTTATAATGGCTGCTTTAATCCTATGGAGTGGTCTATAGTTTCCCTTGTTTTTCGTGCAATAGAACATAATATTTAAGTCGTGATCTGCAGGTTAGAACTGTTTTCATTTGAGTGTGGAAAGTAATCAGGTAATTACTTTGGTTTTGGTTTTACTATGGTTTAATTGAGATCGGCTGAGTACTGTAGTCTAAGTGGTAAGTAATAGGGCTGGTTTTGGTTTTATGACACTATTGAAAACCACTCTATTCGATAGTTGACTTGACTATATTGTTGTGAGTGTTGATGCCAGTGTTTATACAACAGGAGAGGTATACAGTAAGTCAGTTAGCCTCTTCCAGGCTATAACTGAGTCAACACGCTGGTAAAGTCTTTTGAAGCTGGATGCTCCTCCTTCGCGTCGAACAACAGCCGGAATCACTTTTCTCAGGTGGCCAATGTATCTGATGCACTTTGCTGGGGTTACAGTGTCCCAGAACCTCTGGATACCACAGACAAGTTCATCCTTGTTTTTTGGTTTCACTACGGTACTCAAGAAGTTCTTAAGTTTGTGCCACAGCAGCTCAATCAGATTCATGTCGGGGCTCTTGGCAGGAGTAGGCCAGTAGTTTAAGTTGTTCTTTTGTACGAACTGCATTGCTAGTCTATCTAGAAACAACAGAAAATCATAAATACTTACTCTTACGTTTAGGATCGTTGTCCTGCTGGAAACGATACCCATCAGCAAACATTGTTGTTGCTCAAGTGACCCGCAATCAGCTGCAAGAAGAACTTTCTTCTTGCTGACGCAGGAAGAAGTTCTTGCACGGCATTATTTTTGAGTTGTACTGTAACTTGGCTGTGGATATTAAAACAAACCATCTCAGCTCTTTGCAAGAGATTTCATGCATATGAAATAATCACCATGTGTACGGCCGCCGACTGCGCTGAATTAATGAAAACATCTTTCATGATACAAAATTTTATGGTTTCTATCTGTTCTCAAACGTTCATCGAGGGAAGTTTGTTTATCTGTCATGTAGTCAATTACCTACATCTATGGAGCGACTTTCCTAAAGTTATTGTTTTTCTTGGCACTTAAAATTTGATCGATCTTCCCGGAAGTGGTTACTTGAATACCTGCTTAGTAAATTGCCAGATAATTCACGTGTTTAAATGCTGAGTTTAAGTAACATGTTTTTTTCTGATTCATCAACAGCAAAAGATAAAGCAGATGAACTGCTGCTTCTCGTTATTCAATAAATACATGAAGCGATGCGACGTGCGTGTTTGTAAGATGATCTCCATTTGCTTTAGGCAAATATCTTAATTTTATCGAATGCTTACAAAGTCAACTTGATTTGGTCGACATATGGC
>JAHPZR010000822.1:60000-67500 GCA_019787425.1 Platygyra sinensis | reverse complement strand
CAGTGACTTACGCTTTTGGCGCGCAAAGCGATAACACAAAGTCAGAGCTGGCTTACCTGTTTATTACGCAGAGTTTGCTCGTTATTTCCACGATATTCAACGCTTATTCGAGGAATATTTGCGCCCGCCTGGTAGGAGATTTGGCATCATTAAGCCTTTGACCCTCGATCAAAGTCACTAGCACGCCTCAAAGAAGCGAGGTGTGTTCTTGTTCCGAGATCATGGTTTAAGTCTGCCGTGAGCTTAGCCATTGAGGAACAAGTGAGCCAGGCGGTAGAGTCTAGAAACGCTTCTTCGTCCAAAACAAAGCATCCGTCGTGGACTTATGGCTCATTTGCCAAACTTCGGCGTGTGTCAGTTTTGGAAATTAGAACTGCTTTCTAGACTCTTATTTTCTTGAAGTTAGCCGCCTCACTATCCTTCGCTCCAAAAATTTCTGGGATATCCCATAATAGCGGAGCTTTAGCGCGCGAAGCGCGCAGCGAAGCCCCATACTTAAGAAAAATTGGTAACTCATCAAGCCGAGAAAATATGGTTATGACGTCAGCGTACGAGCGATCTAACGCCGTCCGTACAGACTCTGGGGGTGGAGGAGGGGCATCTCGTGGTAAGGCTCAGAGACATGCAGCCTTGGTTTACCGTGTACTTCTTTGATATTGGGCATCCATGTTATGATCAATTGACAGCTGTCAAAACAAGGTCTCTGCTGACTAGTATCACGTGACCATATCGCGGGCTCAAGTGTACAGCTCATCGAAGTCACATGTTTTTTTGAAGTTGACTGCTGACCAAGTGCTGGTTTTTGAATGGATCGCGGGCTCATGTCAGGTTAACTTGTTGAAAACAGGGCAGGATTGTTCGGAAGCCGGTTAACACTAGCCCAGGATTAAAATTTATTCGAATTGTAACTTTTTCTTATGTACAAAGGGTTTTTTGCTTCTTTGTTTTGAGTATATGGTGATTATAAAACTCAAAACAGAAACTTAAACAGTAAATAGAAAACCTCACTGCAAAGTTATAAAACTCAAATCAACATTTTACCTTTCCTTGGGTTAGCACTATCGGGCACTGAACAACCCGGCCAAGGAGCTCCACTTTTAGGCTGGCCTAAATCTATATATTAATCTTCCATACGTAAAGCGCCGTGACCATCGTGTGCGCGACTTATAGCACTTGTTAGCATGACTCAGACACGGCCGGGAACTGGCGAGAAAGGCCAGGCAGCAAAGTCGTTGCATTTGACCTGTGCTTCGAAGACCTTCGAAGTTTCTAAGCCATTTTAACGGGCCAAAGAGAAATCGCAGGTCGGTTAAATTCGCAAGCAAGTGTTCCGTGTGTGTGTATCGTGGTTTTCCAAGCAGATGATTACTTTGAATTGTGATAGAATCGAGCCCGCCGCGAAGAAAAAAAGACAAAGAACGCCTGATCGCAGGTTAAACTATAGGAAGACTATAGGAAGAAGAAAACTTCAGCTCAAATGTAAGTTTTGCTTTGTATTTCAGCGTTCCTTTGCTGATGAATTTTCCGTTTCATGCGCTTTTTTTCGGCATGAGCAGCATGTTAGCTTAAGGCTTTCTCTTTCTGTGTTGTCAGATATAATCATTTCATGGAACAAGCAGTTTTGTACCAAAAAAGTAATTTCACGTAGAAACATTTCAATCACCGACGTAGCCGATTTGCAAAACATCCAACCTCTCTCTCTAGCCACTTTTCATTGAGTTTAGTTAGGTATCGATTCGTGCAAGTCGAGATTGTTTCCCTTGGCCTAACACCGCTAACCCTAACGTGTCCTGACCTTAACTCTAGCCCGAACCGAGGCACTAGCGCTTACTCTAAGCACTAGCCCTAATCCTAAGCAATAACCCTAATTCTGAGCACTAGCCCTAACCCTAAGCAATAACCCTAATTCTGAGCGCTAGCCCTTACCCTAAGCAATAACCCTAATTCTGAGCGCTAGCCCTAATCCTAAGCAATAACCCTAATTCCGAGCGCTTAAGCCCAAACCCTAAGCAATAACCATATGCCTGAACGTTAACTCTAAGCTCAACCCATAACCCTGACCCCAAACGCTAACCCCGACCTTGTTCCGTAAGCCTAAGCTTCAACGCTAACCCTAGTTTTCGAGCGGTAACCCTAACCCTAATTCTAATAAAACTGGGAAATCTTAACCTTAGGAGTTAAAGTCAGCATTTGAAAAAACTTAAAAGAAAAAACAACGCTAATAGTATTGTGTAACAAAGCAGTTCCAAAAGACGCGGATTGTGCCGACATGCAAGCATTTTGCATACTTTATTTCTGGAATACGCAACGGAAATGAGGGGAAATAAGTGCAAGGCAGTTTTCTACAGGTATAAACAAATTGGTATGCGAAGTTTGGAGCTGTTTTGGCCATTTTCGATTTTAGCAAAAAATCTAGGGGACGTTCTTGCCTGCGGCCTTTCAATTATTTTAATTTATCACTCTTTCAATGTGCCATTTTACATGTAGCAAACTGTTTGTTCACCTAAAAATATTTGTGAACTCTTCATACATTCATCTGACATTCATGCTTACAACACGCGTTTCTCGTGTGCAGATAATCTTTTTGTACAGAAATCCAGATTGCATATAAAACTTAAGTCTTTTCCTGCTTTCGGTACGAGACTATGGAATTGTCTACACCTCCATTTAAAAGAAAAATTCATAAGCTGCTTCTAACTGTACTTGAAATTGAGGACTGTTATGTTGATGCCCATTCTCTAATACTGAATTTAAACACAAGTAATTATTATACACTATAGCTTCCAAACTTACATTTAGCCATTTATCTACTTTACACCTCTTAATTTGCTTTACCTTTTACTTTTGTGTTTGATTAACTATTAATGTGTGTGTGTGTATGTAGTAGCTGTAGCTGTTTTTAAATCACTTTTTGCTCGGTTAATATGACTGTAATTAGTACAACCCGCCTAGATTAGCTATGCTACAAGCGGGTTTGTAGATATTTAAATTCTTAATTTGTTTTAATTTACATTAATTAATTGATGTAATTGAATTGATGATGAAATTAAATTAAATTAACTTAAAATTAATTAATTAAATTTGCAAACAGTATTGAAATATCATGCCCAGCCATAAAAGAAAGTATAGGACCAGGTAATAGCCACAATGACACTGTCAGACTGGTGAACTCTTCAAGTTAAATTAGGGAAATGACACTAAATATTTATTATTATTAATGGTAAAATTATAGGACTGAGTGGGTTCCAGTTTGAATTGGTCTGTAATCATACAAGTAATATTAACAAAATTGGACGACCACACACTACTGTAGTGCAATTACAGACTGAATAAAACAACACAGTCTTAATACTCATGAAAGTTACAATTTCTGAGAATAGCCAAGTTATGAAAGAAAGGGAAATTTGCTTGTAATTGGTTGATTTAATCAGCAACTTTAAACGTGATTGGTTGATTTAAACTACAACTTTAATGTGATTGGCCACAACTTTGAATGATTGATTGACTGAAACATCAACTTTGATGTGAATGGCTTATTGAACTGTCTGATAACAAACTGTCCAATAATAACTTGGCAAGTGAATTAGAGAAAAATACCAGTTTTTTTAAACCAATTACAATCGAGAAAATTGTAATTCTTATGATTACTATTAAATGGTTTTTAAAATTTACTTCAGAAATAGTATGTCTTTTTAAGTAAACATGTGTAGTATTTTCAATGTCTTTTCAATACAAAAATACATAGGGGAACCGATTTGTACTTCACATGTAATTTACTACATGTAAATTCATATCATACGTATCATTACTATTGAACTCAGTGTATGGCAGTTAGCTTTATGAATAAAGTTGATTTTTAGTTTATTTACAATATTATTATCATTATTATAGTATTATTGTTATTATTATTATTATTATTATTATTATTGTTGTTGTTGTTGTTGTTGTTGTTGTCGGTATTATTATCATTTCTAACAATGATGAGTGACCATGAAACACCTCTTTGTTCCCAAGGCATTTTCCCAAAGGCCCAGGGAACAAGGTTGTATGAAACATGGTGCAGTGGAACTGAACAACCAGACTGAGTGACATTGTTAGTGTTGTGAAACTGACTGCAAGCTAGTAGTGTCTGACATCAGCGAAGAAAAAGTTCCATACTTCAGTTGACAGAGAGCAACAAGTTTGTACTCAAAACTTGAAGCTGCTGCCTCATCACTTGTCAAGTGTTCCTGACTTGTGTATGTGGGAGGACTCCCTGATGGGGACTCACCCTTTCAAAAACCTAACAGGTACCTTTTTCTGGCTTCAGGTATAACTATTAAAGGGTAAGTTGTGGTGCATGGAAGGGTAGGGAAATCTGTTGTTTAGGGACTTCCCTTCATCTGGTTCTACAATGTTGTTGAAAATCTCTCATCTACTCTCCTGAGAAAAAATGAGGGGATCCTTCCTTTGTACCTTGTGATATTTTTACTGAAATTCTCAACCCAAAAAGGAAAATAAAATAAATAACCCATTAATAAAATGTTTTGAAGGAACTGCTCATTAGGAAAATATATTTGTTAAAGGGAAAATGAACAGATAAAAATACTCAACAAATTATTTTTACCGAAGAGCTCCTACATTTTTTAACTCATGTAGGTCAACAGAATTTCTCACTTGATCACATAGACTGAAACACCACAGAAAGAAGAATATTGCTACTGTGTCTGAGCTGCATATTTTTTTATATGGAAACACTTCCCATAAACTTTCTAAATCAAATTTATCTGTACAAAAATACACCAAATGTATTTTGAAGTGAGGAAGTGTGGAATAAATACAAAAATAATACAAACTGGTGTACTATAAAACCTTTCCATTTGATCTTTGACTAAGTATGCAAATCTTTTACAGTATGCAACTTTTGCTTAGGTTGAACTTTACTGTCAAGGAAGAAATGATTATCATGCAAGAGGGGCTTCATATCTTTATTGCAATAATTTCCATTATCAGTAGAGAAATCACATTTGGACAGGTCCACTGATACTCTTAAAATCTATGTTAAAGATGGGAAAAGCAGGTTGCATTATCCAAATCATAGCATTGCATGCCGGTGTGGGGGTATACATGCCAGCATGTACTGTAACCACCTAAGAAAGACAAACAAAAATATTTCAAATTTATGTTATCAGTTCAATGACTCCATCAGTCACAAAAGACTAACAACCATATCTTTATCGGTTTAACTAATTGATATCAGTTTTTCATCCATCTGTCCTGTTATTGATCATTAACTATGTCAGAACATTGTCAAAGTAGCTGTGGATCAACAAGTGATGACAAAAATCAATGTCAATAACTGGATACCTGCAAAAATAACGTCAATTTGTTTTTTACACATTATTGTCTGCTCTCGTTTGTTGATGCCCTGCTTAAAATCAATTATAATTCATGTAGTTGTCTGCTTATTGACAATGAAAATTAGCCATAATGAGGGTGTGGGAATTTCTGCAGTTATTGTAAAAAGAATAATTTTGGTCAGGAAAAGTTTTTTTTTTGTTAATAAGGGTTTCAGAGGAAAAGTCCAGTGTAAAGATGTTATCTTAATACAAAAATACTTGTAGTTTACCAAGAGAAATTCAAAAGAAAACGGATTAAGAGAAATTAAGTGCTTCCCTTGTTAGTATTTCTCTTGTGGGTATTTCCTTAACATACCAAAGGCAATAAACAAGATATGATGTGTAATTTTTACCTCTGCTGTAAATTTTTGAAGCCAGTTTGTTTCCACTTTAAAAAGCACACCACCCACTCCCTCAGTCCCTGTTCCTACCCTACAACAGCACAGGTTCCAGGATTCTATATCATCCCCCAACATAATTTACCATAAAACTCCCATACTGCAATACAATCCTTTTTTTTAATTTTGTCAGTACAGGCAGACCTAGATTCAGACTTCAGATCTCTGACTTTTTGGTCCACTTCATCTCCACTAGGCCATGAAAGCAATCATTGCAAATTTCCTTATATGTGCTGGTCTGATTTATTATTGCTCTCTGATTCCTTTCCCCTTTGATGAAATTAAAGTGGTCTAAAAAAAATAAACTGGTTTAAACAAATTAAAGCAGAGGTAGAAATTGAGCCGTAAATTACTATCATGATTCTGGTATCAGGATATCAAAATATAACTATACTAATAACATCCATATGTTGTAAAGACAGTTAAACTGCTTAAATTGACCTTCATTGTCAGAGACATTGAACTGAACACTTGAACTGGTGGGGTCTTGTATTAAAACCTAAAAACATCTTAACACAGGTCGGTGAGGATATTCCCAGTTTTGCTTTTGCCAACAACCACTCTAACCCCAAAACATAGAAGATAATGACAAAGACAATCATTATGACAAAAAGAGCCTCTGTCAATTCAATAAACACACTAAATTCCCCTCTAAAATACTCTAACATTTTGCGAACAGTATGAATTCAACTCAATGCTTTAACATGCTTCTATTATAAGATTAATTTTTACCCCTCAAGTCAGAATTTTTAGATGTGTCACATTGAATTCCTTAAAAGATTGAAAATGCTGTTCACCTTTTGCAAATATCTGCATCAGTTCAAGAGATAATGTAATGTATTCACATTTGAAAAATGTTTAAAATATGCAAATGATGTGACTGATGATGTCATACACTCAACCCAATATTCAATTTGAAACCTTCCAGCAGAGATCATTGGAACCTGGTGGGCTTATAGTTCTACAGGCAATAATTGTATCACTATCTATTTGCAGGTACTCACTAGGGTACACTAAGACTACTAACATGACTGAGTTTAGGCAACATCTATTTTTTTGTTGCTGTTTTTTGTCTCCCCTGTTTTTATTTAATTAATTAAGTCCTAACGCTCATCTTCTTTGGTGCTTGAAATTGTTATGGTCCTACATACTGTCAGGGGTTTCAATAAAAGCCGGTTACCGGCGGTCTACAGCCGCCTGTGAGACCTCCTACCGCCGTCTGTTTGGATTTCATTAATGAAAATAAAAATGATATTTAAAAAGCAAATACAACAACTGCAATTCCTGAAATTTTTAAATGCTACTTGAAAAAAGCAAGCAAAACAGACCCAAGCCCAAAAAAATGAAGCACAATCATACGATAATTTCAACGTCCAGCGGTACACTGAAAAAACAGAAGCCTCGATATCATGACAGAGCAACATGGCGTCCAGAAAACGTAAGCGGGACGACACGACAGACATAAATATTAATGTATTTAAGTGGTATTTCAAGGACTCTGGGACAAACTCTGATGGGAACCCGTCTTCGTCAACCGGTAGGAATAATGTTACTATTTCTTTGGATTGATTACCTTTATGTAAAGAATATTAAATTCGATTAGTATAATTTCCAGAGGTGAATATAAGAATCGAGCATTTTGATTGGCCGAGAAGCTCGGCTTATGACGCTATATTCACCGCCTAGCGCGGTGAATATAGCATTTCATGGCTAGGTTACTAAGC
>JAHPZR010000822.1:37500-55000 GCA_019787425.1 Platygyra sinensis | reverse complement strand
GCCTAAGTAGATACCAAGTGTCACTGAGAGATATCTGCCTAGAAAGGTATTCAGAATGCACCTTTTTGCTCCAAAAAAAATACTAGTTTGTCAAAAAAAAATCGTGCTTTGTGATCAATATAAATATGCATCAACAGCACGCTTTTTGATGCCCAGAACGCTGGAAATTGCATTTCCGAGCTTTTAGATTTCGAATTTTCCTGCGGGAACATGCCCCCAGACCCCCCTAGAGGAAAGGGGCCTTATGGCCCCTTTAGTGGTCACAGCTGCATATTACACCTTCAGTGTTATTGAAACCCCTGTATTATTATGATTGTGATTATGATCATTCCAACAGTTTCTGCTCCTTGCTATGGAGATGAAGGGGACCATTTCAGACAACTCATGCATCTGGTGCTTGATCCACAAAAAATACAGGTACAGTACTATTCCAAATAATCCTACTTCTTGGTAATTAACTGATGGCTTAGCCTTTTCTAATAATTGAGCTTTCAACTCGTGTTGTAAAATTCTGATCTTCCTTGATTATCTAGCAAAATTCTTACGTTTCTGTCTGGTGTCGATCTTTAACTTAAGTTGCAACATGGATGTTCCACACTCTCATTACCAGTGATCAAACAAGAAAATGACACTGGGTCCAGACTGGTACAAGCAACCCAGATGACAGCGCTAGCCACTATTATTTATACCCCTTGACAACATCGTCATCCATGAGCTTCACCTTACAGTGCATGTGATGGATTGACTGGGAACAGGCCTTATCCTTGAAGTTTTAGATTGGGATGAGGTAGGATTATTCATACATACATACGTACGTACGTACATACAGAACTTCACAGAAGTTCAGGTTTCAAGAGTAATCATCGTTTTATTGCTACAGAACTGTTTCGTATGGTACAAGGACCACACTCATCAGGCAATTTTATAACGACTGAACTGTTGAAATTGGAAAGCTGGCAGTTAAATAGGAAAATTTGAATGGTTGCTATAGTGAGTGTGTTACATTCAGGCTATTTGAAACAATTCGGAGAGTTGCTAAGTAACAAAAACATAATATAAGAGGGATTATATGCTGAAACTGGAAAGCTGGCAGTTAAATACGAAAACTTGAATGGTTGCCATAGTAGGTGCATTACATTCAGGCTATTCGAAACTATTCGGAGAGTTGTTATGTAACAAAAACATAATATAAGAGGGATTATGCTTCAGTGTTTTGAGTTACGTTACTCTAAAGTTCCGGAGTACATATCGGTTTCTGTGGGGGCATGAACTTGCTAATTCGTTTCTCCTGTTGAGGCTACACAGTTCTTTCTTACAGATGATTATGAACTTTTCATTCAGACAAAGACTACATTTTTTGCTAATGTTGCTGTAAGGTTTACATTTGTTAACAATCTTCCATTTTATCTGAAACGGTTTCTTTGCATCCTGCAAGCTCCAAACATGTTTGGAAAGTTCTGTCTCATTTTTTCTGTTTGAGTGTCGGAAGGATGTTTTGTGGTTCCTGTAGCGTTCTTTAAAGTTTGTGGCTAGTCCAACGTAGGTTTCAGTTGTTGTCTCGATGACATTAGTTTGGAGGCATTTTCCTTCCAGTGGGCAATCAGACTTTTTTCTACAGTTGCAGGTGTCAGGTTGCAGTGTTGTTGCATTTGCATTTGAAAGAACGTGTTTGTTGTGTGACGATATGATGGATTTCATGTTTGGCATACATGAGTAGCTTAGTTTGAGAGTGTGTCTGTTGAAAATCTTGTAGAGTGGATGGTTTTTCTGGAAGCATTTGTCGATGATATGGAGGAACTTTCTGCCAAGGTTGGTTTTAACATTAAAATTGAAAGGAGGATTGTAACATGTAATGACCCTTTTTAGTGCAGAGTGCACTATTGGGATGGTTTGGGGGTTGACGCCGCTAAAGCACTATGGCAATAAGGCCATAAGGTGTAAACTTTAATGTTTGTTTAATTAATTAATTTCAATTAATTAATTAGCCTTGGTTTGAGCGGGTGGGGTGGGTACCTTTGATTGCTAAGTAAAACGTACCATACTTACATTACTTCTTTCGTAACATCAGAAAACTATATATGGTTCCAATATTCTCTTGTTATCCTTGTGGTACTATTCTGCTCTTAAGAACAGAAGCAATTTGCTTGAAGCGAACGCGCAGATTGATTAGCATTAGTGTTAACTATATGTTAGGTAACGATACATTTCATACACTATTACACTTGAACGTTAAGTGCTTTTCCTTGTGGTAGAACACAACATGTAAGATGCATGCGCTCTAGCACTGTCAGCATGATACAATCCGTTCTCGAGTTCAGAGTTCATGCATGCGATACTACGATCCTCTTAACGGGCAATAGTAGTTATAATTCAGGTAATGTCAGTTTTCCTTTTTAATGCAAAGAACGCTTTTGTGACAGCATATCATTTGGAATCATCCCTAGCTCAGTTAAAAAATGTTGTGTGCTATTTTCAAACTATTTCGTGTTTGCTAAGCTTTAAAGAGGGATCTCCTCAGCCACCTGTTTATTTTCTCCCCCCATGAAAGAGAGCAAGACGTTCACAAATGTATTCACCCTAAACATTTCCGAATTAGCGACATTAAAAGTACCCGGTAGTAATGTCATGACAAAAGAAACTCAGTCAAATATTGCTGCAGACACTGTGGCACTTACGGAAACCGGAAATAAATTTAGTCAGTCTTTGAGGGGACTCATCCACCTATGTAAGATATAAATAATATTGGTAACGTTAAAACGCTTCTCGGTTGTCTCAATCAATATCATTGTGCATTTTGAACTGGTTTATTGTTAACACGGTACCAACGGGTGGCAACCTAATAAGAACGTGCTATTCCGAGACACGACGTGACTATTTGATAATTAAATTAGCAACTGTTTATGGATGATATGAAAATTTGCCTCTTGAATGAAACAAAATCATTCCTCTTCCATTTGTTTCATAAGTTAATAACATTAGTTCATTTTTCTCCAGGAGGAAGAGCCAGCATATTTTCCTTTGTATATTTTTGGGAAAACAAGGGTATCATGTTACAAACTTTGCGAGGAAAACAAAAGTATCAAGTTACAAATGTTGGCATTGAAAAAATAAAATTATCACGTTTGCTAGTTCATTGTATCAATGAATTAAAAATAAACGATATTCAATGTAAAATACCACAGTAAAATTTAAAACCTTCTTGTCAAACAGTAATTGTAAGTTATTTTTGGGCCTTGAACTAACAAGTTACATACAGGCAGCTGATGACTCATAATGTACTTACAGTCCAGCATAACAATCTGCACTATCTGAGATTGTCTCACTAGTTCTCTTTCTTTTGTTTCTTGGAGTGGGCTCTGGATTGAATGTTAGTTTTTGGTCATATCCACTTTCTTTGAGTGCTTGTTGGTAAGGGGCAATTGCTGGATGAAATGTTAGTTAGCCTTAAGGAATTTTCTGACAAACACAAATGTCAAACTAACTTCCTTCAGTATTACCAAGTAATAAGTGCCATACCGACTAGTTTGTTGACAAAAGCAAAAAGCAATGCCACTCTTAACAAATTATTCTTCACATGTGGTGAAGAAATATTTAAATTCAATGATAATGCTAAAATTCATTTGGGTAAAGCTAGAAAATAAACTCAGAGAGTTTGATTTCAAATTTACACATAGAATTATAGTAACAAAAAGAGAACTACTTAAATTCAGTATTAAGAAGGATGATGAATGCCTGTATTGTGGACAAAACGGCTCCATTGACCACACATTTATTGAATGCACTTTTCACCAGGACATTTATAAGTAATGTTCTCCAGTGGTTTAATTCAACCAACACTTGTCGGATCTCCGAAACAACAGAAGAAATACTGTTTGGGGTTTTTGGCAACTCTCTCAATAAAATTTAACTATACTATACTTTTTATGCATCATTACTTGTATTCAAATAAGCTAAATGAGAAATCAATCTTCTTAAAAGAATTTGTCCTGAAGGTTGAGCAGAAATATCCTCTTGAGAATATAAAATAATATTATGTGGAAAATAGAAATAGCAAAAAAAACCCTTTTATAATCATTAGACTAGTAGAAGGCCATATATCGGCTGTAGAGGGTATATATTACCTATAAAAGAATGAGATATATGTAAATATTGTATATTGTATTTTATACTGTCAATCAAAAAAAAAAACAAAAAGCAAAAAAAAAAACATCCCAGTTGCGCAGGTGACAGTGGGTTTCAAAAGCCACCGTTGAAGGTGGCAGAAGGTTTGATTGGCAAAAAAAGAGAAAAATGCTACCAAACATGCTGCCTAAAAGGTGGTGTCCAGTGATAAGTCAAGGTTTAAGACAGTTTGGACTTTGTAAGGACATCAGGTGAACAGGAAGTTTTTGCAAGACAGGGGCACCATGAATTCTCTTGATACCTCACAGAAGAGTTATCTGGTGTTTAAACAGTGGCTGCTCCAGCGGATTAGCATAGCCAAATTAAAGGAGCAAGAGACGGACAACGTTAAGATAGTTAGGGATGCTGGTAGGTGAGTTCGCGTGAGGAAAGCTATGTATCAAAGGAGGTGTATAGAGTGGCAGGGAACCGGTGTGTAGCCAAAGATGAGGCAAAAGCAAACGTATGCTTGCAATTGCGACTTGTATGAGACCCTTGTAGATTGTGCAAAGGCATGGGAACGGCGGTCTCAATTCTTCTTGACATAGCTGTTCTTGAGCATGGACTGCACTTGCGGTGGGAGAAAAAAAACACTGGTTGTGAAAAGTGAGCTTGGCAGCTATCGTTACTACTGAAGAAGTCACTTCACGCATGACTTAGCGCAGGGTTATGAAGGCATGAGATGGCATCTGCCACTGAGTTAGCCTTGGATGGTATGAAAGGCACAATGATATGAAAATTGTAGGTAGCTGAGAGCCAGAATATGGAGCGAAGCCATGGCATTACTTGAGAGTTGCAACATGTTCCTTTGTTTAACGCAGAGATTGTTGTACAGTTATCCGAGTAGACAAAGATGCATTTGTCATGCAGCTCATGTTTCCAGCAAATTAATGCCAATAAAACCGCGAATGTTTCCTTATATAATGCGATTACCAACTGCCCAGTTAGTGTAAAACCAGTCACCCTGAAAGTACCCACCACTGATGCTTCTGAAGAAACTGGCTCTGAGTCAACAAAGTAAGTTTTGCCATTAAAGGCATTCAGGAAGTTTGCCCACCACAATAAATCAGCATGTAATTGTTTGGTAAGGCGGGATTGGTAATGTGGTGATGTGTCTTCATAACATTGATGACACCTCTCAGGAATGTCTGGCCTCTCAAAGACCACCCTTGCCGCAAAATTCAACTTGCTGACAAGGCTTGGCAAATCTTGCTTTGTGATTAGATGCCTTGATAACGTATTGCTGAGCAATTCACGCAGTTCGCATAGTTTGGTCTCAGTCAAGCAAAGTTGCCTAAGCACTGTATCGATCTACAATCCAAGAATAGTTAACCGCTGAATGGGACCAATTGCCTTGTCCCAGTTTATCATCAAGCATGTTCACAAGGTTGATAAGTTCATTGTAAGCCAGTTTGCACTCGTGTCTGCTATCACCAATGATAAGAAAGTTGTCTAGGTAAACGATTGTGTTGAATCCCCACTGGGCCATCATGCACGTGACAGCTTGTGTTAAACTGTTAAAGATCTCGGGTGATTTTGCGGCCCAAAAGAGAAGTTTGTTGTTGTACAAATATGTGAAATGTTCATCACCCTGAAATTGTCATGCAAGACCAGGGGCGCAGCAGTTCAATGGGTGTAGTGGATAGTGACGATAAGCACTGTTGGGATCGATTTTTGCAAGATAGGCTTTTGGTTGAATCTTCAATACGGCTTGTTTAACAGTCACATAAGGAAAATGTTGCGTGGTGGGATAGGAATTGACATTGGAGTGCTGCAGTCTGCTACAATCATGAATGTGCTGGATTTTGTCAGTGTTTGGATTGGAATAGCCCCAAATGCACTAATAATATTATTGTGGGCTTTGCTTGTGTTACTACATGATTGCCACCCTTAGAAAAAAGTCTACCCTCTAGAAGCTCTGCAAGGGCCCAATAGAATCCTGGTTACAGGCCGGTTTATATATTTACAAGGCTGTAAACTGGTTGTGGCAGGGTTGTGGCAGAGCTACAAGATAACCTCAGTTAATACAGGCAGAGCTGTGACAGGGCTCAGGATCTGATGGTGTATCCCCTTCAACCCATTCTTCTCCCCTATCTTTGGGCAAATTACAACAAATTTTCATGTGCGAATTTGGCACCTTTCTGCTGGGGACCAGCTTTCCCTTGCAAAGAGGACAAGGGCACGAAACAGCCACCATATTGTTGTGTTTGCTTGAATATGATGTTATCATCCTTCTTTACTGTCATTGTTTCATATCTATTGCAACCATTTTAGGCGGGAAAATCGTGGCGCCAAAGTTCACTTATTCAGGCTGATTTACATCATGCACAGGTGTGCCATAATGGAGTCCCTAAATTTTACAGCTTTGTTTAGCCTTTTAGACAAGGAAAAGCAGCAAATGCTGCTTTCCCAAGCTGCTTCCCCAAGTAAATCTAATCCCAACCCAAGAAAAGGAAGTGGGACAGGGCGCATCAGTCCAGGTTTCACCTGCCCAACAATTTGAAGAAAAACCGGAACCAGCAGTAAACAGCTTTACTACCGCAGAGTTGTTGGCGCCCACTGGGAAAGTCCACACTGCTGCCCAGAAAGATTGTTTTGTATAGTATACATCTAGTAGACCGTCAAAAAAAACTTGCTGAAAGAAAAAACTAATTAAACGTGCAATTATATCACTGCTGGGTGATTTTGCAAGATTTTTTAAGTTACGTCAGGTAAGAAACTTTCACATGAACAACACTAGGGTACAAACAGGTTAGCATTTTACATGCCATATTTAATTTGTTCGCTTATGTTGTAATTGAAAAGTAAACCTACCACAAATTTGGTGGCTATTTTGCCCTTCAATTTATATTTTCACAGTGATTGAGGCAGGTTCCAAGCTGGCCGACCGAATTTATTTAGCAGGAAGTTACATGCACAACAACCAAAAGGAAAAAAGTGATTGCAAACTAAAAAAGAAGAATTGATTTACAACAGTACATCACTAAAATATTACAATAATATAATTAAAATAAATTAGCTTAAAGCAGAAATCTGTTTTGTACAAATTTTACTTGGGATGTATTTTGATAATTCAAATTTAAATTTGACAATCAAGACAATATAATCACAAAAGGCACTCGCTAGTGCAACACTACCAATAACATTTCCTATATGAAGCTAACAACATGTTTACCTCAATGCATATGTTAGTTTATGCTTAAGGACGGAGGCCTCCCGCCGAGCAGGCATATGGGACAAAGCCCTTCAATTTAACAAAATATCACCAGAGAAGTGGAATGTTTTCAACAAGCTGGTAAGTTATTTTATGAGATGTTTCCTGTCAACTTTCTATTTTAGGAAGACATGATTGATTTCTGTTAGGGTTTATTTATTTAAAACATAATTCCTCTTACCACAATATATTTTGTTGTCATAAATTAATCGTGACGTGATGCAGTCATGGTCGTGGTCAACGGCCATGTATGGGCGATGAAAGGTTTTCGCACGAGTGAACATTTCATTGTTCATCGACCTTGGTACTTTTTTTTAAAACAGAAAAGTTTTTAAGCCCATTAGCCTTTGGCAAAAAACTATAATCTAGACAACTTGTTTTCATAAGTTTTGCACCATTAATTGTGACTCCTGAGTCAATTTAGAGTTCATACATGTATACTCCAATCAGCATGTATTGAGTTGATAGTTGACTCTCAAATAAACAATGACATTTTTATTTGATGGTTCGACAGATAACACAAATGTTTTACAACTTGCATGTTTTTTTCTGAGTTCTTCAGGATTACAGAAAAATGCAAAGTAGAATAAAAATCCTTGCGCAACATGTACTGTGAACAATTAACACAGGATATTCAATTTATGTTGACAAGTTAATGAACGTTAAACAGGGAAATTATTATAGGTTTTGTGTTAGGTCAGTTGACCTAACAACTGGAATGCACTGTATTAAATTAAGTCTTATTGGCAAAGTAAAGTTCCACTTAAAGATTTAAACCCAACATAAATGAAGTAAGAAGTAACATATTATTTTGATTCTCATTGTATCTAATCAGAAGAAATCACAGACCAAGGATTTGACTACAGTTGTGGAAGAGTCCCAACCAACAAAAAAGGCACCCCCGCTTCAGTCAGCAACATTGGGTAATAAAACTCAAGATATCACTTACATTATTTTAATATGTTATAATAATGCTTATCATTATGGGTTTCATAAAATTCATCATCTTACAGCATACTGTTTATACACCAATAATGTGAGTTGATAAAGTTAACAGACAGAGGAAAACAATACTTGTCTAATTAGCTCTTGATCATGACACTTATTGATAACTGGTGGCATAATAGACTTGCCACAAGTCGACCTCATGAATTTTAGGGAATAATTTTAGGCCGCGAAGCCGCCGACCGAGCGACGAAGTCGCGAGAGGTCGACTTGTCTCGCTTGAAGGGTTTTCATTTACGTTTCGCGCCAAAAATGAGGAGTGGCGTGACTTGCAACTGGTGTCTCGGGTTACATTTGGAAGTCCTTGAGTTGAATGGCGGAAAGTATCGATTGCACTCCGACCAAAACAATCGAACGTGTGTGCGTTTCTCCTGCGTCGAAAGAGCACATTTGTTTACTTTGTGCCAAAGAGATTACGAACAAAGATTTTAAATGAAAATTGACGATATCGGGAGGCCAAAAAAAGACCAAAGCTTGTTTAAATCTTGAGCTGATCACCGGAAAAGAGGTATCCAGCGGCGAAGGTGCACTTTTGACAAACATTTTGTGCCGAAATTGCGCAGACAAAAACGAAACCGTAGTTCGGAAGATTCTTGATGTAAGAGAAAGCTTCGAGTTATCGAGGAAGTCCATTGAAGCCAAGAAAGGCAGGACAACGTCCGTAAAAAGACTTGCACGCGTTGAAGATAGTAGTGGTACTGAGGAAGAAACTCGCAGCAACAAAAGAGCGCTGTTCGTAGCGTGTGATGATCATACTTCGACCGCCAGCACTTTAAGATCCAGAGATGCAAGCACGCAAGTGGACTTCGGGGACTTCCGTGAAGAAGAGAGCCCTCTAACCGAGGTTAGTTTGAAAACAAATATATCGGTATATTCGTGGTTTTTACGCCCGATTTTTACGCCACCAGGAAAAACCGGAAACTACATTCCCCCACTGGATAAGTTAATTTTATTTTAAACCCGCATTCTTCTGTTGCAACTTTAAAATCGGTAAGCTACAAAGTCTAGAGTTTCACTAGGAATTCAGAGTTAAAAATGCACAGCGATCAGCTGATTTTCGTTAATTAACACTAAATTTGACGCGTAGTATTCTCGGACCTTTCTCTATCGTCTTAATTTGACACACCACTAAATAAATGCTCATCCGGTTCTGATTTGTGTTCACTTTTAGGTCATCATACACTTCTCAAACAGTCCTTCCCGAAGAGTTAGCCTGTACGGAGAAAAGAGCCACATTACACGACAGCTTTGCCTTGGTTCCTTTGGATCAGTTGTCGGTACTTTGCTGGAAAACAAAGAGTGGAAGAATGTTCTTACTGACAAGATTAGCGGCCACATCACTAAAGAATTAACAGGACTCTGTTCCCTATCACAACCGTCCCTTTTAAGACGAAAAACAAAAGAAGATCTTGTCCAACTGAAATGGAGTGACGTTTATGAGGAACTATCAGAAGGGTGTCCCCTTTTCTTGAAGTTCCTGTTGGCATCAGTGAGCAACCCATCTCATGCCAGAAATATTCACAAGAAAGGTGAAGCTCTGCACCCACCTATGTTAGATGCTGTTGCCAGCTAATTTCTGTGTTCAATGCAGACCTTGATGCCACTAGACGTGTAAAGTCTATTGCACTGAAGAAGGGTGGTCTGAAGAAGATTGGTTTCAAGAGATTAGCATCGCTGAACAATTGCTTGAGCTACAACTCCACCATTACTCTGATGGAGAAACTTGGGCAAGGATATGACAGCACATTATTGGAATGGAAAGAGGAAGTTGAGGCAGGGGTAAAGAGAGAAATAGAGATACTGCAATCGTTGAGTCAAGCAGAAGCTGCTGGGAATGAGATTCAAGTCAAGGAAAGGGAGGTGGAGCTACAGAGTCACAGGGCGTCCATGCATCCAGGTTATTCCTTTACAGGAGATAATGTTGACATGAGGTGTACTCCAAGGCAAATGACACTCAAGAACAGGAACAAAGACCATCATATGTTCCAAATTGTTGCATTCAAAAATCGAATACCATCAAACCACCTGCCATGTGACAAAGCAAAGAAGAGTATTAATGAAATTCCTTTTACAAACTTCTTACCCAGTCCTGACGAGCAATCTTGGTTCAAGAGAGACCTCACTATTCTTGTGGGACATAAATGGACCAAGTATATTCCTTCACTTTCCTGGATGAAAGATTATTTACCTTCCTCCATAAGCCATGACTATATGGATCAGGCAAAATGCAAAACTGAAAAGGTAACTATCGTTTTAAGAAAGATATAAACAATAATAATAATAATAATAATAATAATAATAACAACAATAACAAAACAATAATAATAATCATAATGATAATGATAATACAATATTTTTATATAGCGCAAATTCTATTAAGTGTTCAAATGCGGTTCACAGGACATATAGAGTAATCAAAAAGGATAAAAATTAGACTGAAGTAAATTCACGAAGTAACCCACTCAATGGAGGATTCCAGTTGTACTGAAAGCATGATCTTTCAGTTAGGAATTGCCATTTATCTACAAACATCTAGTGGACGCTGCATTCAAATTTGTTCATCATAAATCAGTGTGCAATATGTTGTAATTGTTGGATTTTTGTTCTTCTCAGGTCTTTTTTTTGTCCCTTTTAGTTTTATTCAATCTCTAGATGGTGTGTTTTAATACAAACTTTTTGTACTGTAGGTAAATCTTGGAGTCCTTCATAAGAATGAACAATATGAAGAAGACATGATAGATATTGCGCGGTTTGTCCATGATTATGTTCCCAACAACGATGAAGATTCCTCTGAAATCAAGCCAGTAAAAGTCCTCAGTGGTGGAGACTATCTTACATTTGAAAGACACAAGGAGGCCCAATCTGCTATGCAAGATGCCAGAACCCCTTCATCCAGACTAGAAGGCCTTATTCCTAAGATAGAAGATTTCCATGCACAGATGGAGTGGATGCAGGTATTGTAGTTCTAAAACAAAAGGTACCCTAATAACTGGCAGAATTCAGAGTGGTGTGTAACAGATATCAGAAGCATATCACCTCATTCTAGGTGATATGCTTCAGCAAATATATATTGCAGGGACAGATCCAGGAATTCCTGATGGGGGGAGGGGTCCAAATTTTGACTCAGAAAACACTACATAAACTTCGTTGATCAAATTTCTTCCTCCCACAACTCTGTCACTCTCCACAACAACCAACAAACCTCAACCCAACCTGGGGAGGGCGATCTGGACCCCCCCCCCCCCCCCCGATACTCCCCGGCCCCCTGGATCTTCTACTGTAAATGTGTAAGTTCAAGAGACCTGGCATGTGATTTCGATTGGGATTTTATTGTCTTTTCCGCCCCTTCTTCCCAAAGGAACAAAATATTGGCGAGTAAAATTTAATTTGTTATCGACAGGCTATATGGCATCACCTCTACGATACCAAGTCTGCTAGAGATACAGGAACATTGTACGCTATGAGAAATGCAATTGATGCCAGAAATGTGTCAAATGACCCTCACAACCGTTATTATGCTGCCGCTGAATTCATAGACAAAGTCACAGACGCCTATTTGATCAATGGAGCATTGGTGCATTTTGGAATGGCAAGTCTGGAAGACCAGCCTTCAAGAAATATCTATGAAGGATCTGCACTTGATAACAATGGCAAGAGGAAGTATGTGGATAAGGTTATCTCAGATTTCCTGGACGAGCATGTTGTCTACAATGTTCCAGAGTTGAGCCACACTGCACCAACAAGCAATGATCTGAAGTGTCGAGTATGCCAGAAAGCATACAAAAGACCCACTGCCTTGAAGAAACACGAGGAAGAGAAACATGGGATTATGGAAGCTGAACAGCTTGCCTCAGAACAGAGCCTAAAAGATGATAAGGTGCGAAATTACACCCATCAGCTTCTCTTAATGCTGTTACTACGCTTAGATCACAATGATGCAATCAAATATGGGGACGGTGATCGTGTCATCAGGTTGTATAAATATTTTTGCCTGTATTTCAAGGTGTCAAACTGTCCTAAATATGCATTTGCCATGCTTCAACTTCAAGCCCAAGTCAATGCATTGTTGTCTCCTAGACTGGCTCACTCACTCACCTGGAACAGGTTTGTCAACCATCAGGGGAAACCAGATACAAATCATCCTATGGATCTCGAGATTGAACATGATAATAAGTTGTTCAAGAATGACTGTCTAAGCTATCGAGGTGAAATTACTGAGAAGACTGTCCAGCGTGTTGGTAGAAGCACAATGCCGTCAGATGAAATCCTCAAGAACTTCGACAAAACCTCAGAAGTAAAAAGGCTGTCAGGACAACATACCATGATGTCCACAGAGGAGGATGTGCTGACCCTTGTAGATCATCTAATTCCTGCACAAGTGTACAGTAATATTCCAGGAAGAGCACACTCTGCTTTTGAGGAGATGCCAAACAGCCTGCTAGACACCATCGACTGTGACAAGCTGAAGACATGGATTAGCCAGTCAGAAATTTAGTTTGAAGCACTATTATAAAATCTAAGTCTGGACTGAGAAATGAACCTCAGCTTATCTCATACTGACAGGTGTCATCTTTTTACATATGTAAGAGGTTGCAAAACCTCTTTTTAACTACACCTATGATAATAATACATGTAGCATTTAGTGCTTGTAAATTATTTTGATTGACTTTTTAAGCTCAAATCATTAGCAAAGTCTTGAGAAATTTTAAACTATTGAGATATCCTATAAATATTGCCACTTTAAGATTTAGGCTTGTTTTCATTGTCTTTGGCCACTTGAATAATGGGCCAACAGATATTTAAAGAAAGTGATAAAATACTATGTTTGATGTGACAGGCCACAGAAACTGAACAGTCCATTACAAAATATGGACTGTACAATTTACATATGGACTGTCAGGTAAAGTTTATTTTAGTAGTACTTGTTCTTTTACAGGTACAATATGTTTCGTTAGGGTTGTTCTGTATTACAAACACTGGTTCCACATGATCTTCAATCTTCAAACAGGACCCTTAAAATGACAAAAAATAATTTAATCACAGCAAATGATTTATAAAAATAGTATGTTTGCAAATCTGACAAATGATCTGAACATATAGAAACAAACTGTTGCTAGAATATTTCATTGTATAATATGATACCCAAAAATATCAATACTCTCCCCATGGAAGTAAATCCAGAGGGGAGGGTCAGAGGCATTCACTAGGGTGACAATTCTTAAAGGAGTTAAAATGGAATCTCTGGAGGGGTAGGGAGTTGAAATCAGTCATCCTTGGGGAAGTTATGGGCCCTTTGTGAAAGCACTCATTCATTAGAAGTTGCTGAAGGCAGATGACATTAATTTCAATAAACAAGCATTTTAACAACACATTTAAATACTTAAAGTCTCATTCACTGTCATCAGTACTGTCTAATACATAATGTCGATGCCGTCGGACAAATGACTGGCCAATGTCGCTATCATCTGATTCACTGATTTCCTCAATAGCTGAATTGTCGGAGCCACTGCTGCTAGTTTCGCTCAGTTCACACAGACATTGCCATACATATTCAGCCTGTGACCTGTCAAAAAAGTTAAACTTCTGTAGAAGCATTTCAATGCTATTTATGTCCCTTACGCAAGAAACTATTGAGTCTATCAACTGGCGGGAGAAGCCAGTTGCTAAATCCAGGCCGGTAATCAATTGTTCATGAGAGAGATTCCCTGCGAGCTGCATCCTGTACTGAAATAGGTTGTCTCTAAGCACTTTAGCCTTTTGTCCTTGCACTTTGCTTCTAATCTGCTGGCTGGTGGATTTGCCTTCTGAAACAGATTTATGTTTCAGTAGTTTTTCAAAGCTTGACTGGTGATCACTTTTGTTGCACTTTTCTTCACATACACATTCTTTGCAACCACAGGCACATAAGCATTTGCATTGGTCTGCACAAATATCACAACAGGTGTGTAGAATTTTATTCTGAGTTGGGCTTGCCGTGAACGATTTCAGTAGCAAAGTTCTCCTACATACAGTTTCATTTTTGGTGTACTGCTTCATTTCCTTTGTAATGTTACAGCTCCTCGTACAGCCTTTATATCTTAAAAGAATTGCATGTGCACTTTCATTGTTTCTGCCAACTCTGCCAGATTCTTGAAGGTAATCATCGACCCCACTTGATGGTCCCAGATGCATAACAACATTACCTCCCTTTACATTAATGCCCATTCCAAAGGCAATTGTACAAAACACAACTCTGACACTTCCATTTTCCTTGCAGAACTCTGTTTCTATTGTTCTTTTCACAAGATTGTGTGTCTTCTTGTGATACATCGCAAATAACCGTGTCCGGTCATCCATTGGCTCAGTTCCTTGAGGTCGCACATATGCTTTTGGCCCCAGGGACTGACTGAAAAGTTCAAACAATTCTTTCATGTCTTCTTTCCTTCTGCAGAACACCATCACTTTGGTGGCACTCAATTGTCTCTCATCAATGTCATCAATTACTGACTTAAAGGTCTCATACAGGTCTCCATGATCTATATCAACCACAACATACCGAATGTTAGGTTTATTTGGGTCGCCTAAAATCTGGACACAACTCTGCATACACAAATCTTTGATTATTGTATTCCTTGTTGCCTCTGTTGCTGTAGCAGTGAGAGCTACAAATGGAACATCTCTGTGTAACAATGACCTCAGCTCTGCTAACCGTCCATAATCTTTCCTAAATGCTTCCTCAGTAGCTGAGTCTTTTCCCCTGATAAAAAAATGACATAGAAAAAATGAAAACGCGACTACTTTGGCAAAATAATCATTCAGTCCTAGATTAAACGGAACCACAAAAAGACAAATCAAAAAGAAACAAACAAACAAAAAAAACGAAAACAAAGGGATTACAGAAGTTATGGCCTGCTGCATCTCATTAAATTTCTATGCCTGCTTTTGTTTTCGTATGCTGCATTCTTTAAAGCGTTCAATGCAATGTGAATTTGTTTGCGTGGTATTCTTAAAATGTCGTGACAGATGTCTTTGATAACTTCACACAGGGAGAAAAATGCGAATATTTACATTATTTGACTTTCACACTTCTTCGTTCGCTTTGTGAAATTCACACTTCGCCGTTCGCTTTGTAAGACGACTCGACTAAATCTTCATGATAAACGCTACACTGACGCTATCCATTACTACATTTAAAGTTCAATAAACTCGACCTAGTTTAAAATTAGAGATAAACGAAAAAAAGAACAACACTCACCATTTAGCTATACAATGACTTTCGTCGATGAAGACGCATTTTAGATTGCTTTTCAGTCGACGAAAAATGTGGCGATAGCTGTTGAGAATCGCCTCCGGACTTCCAAATATCAGCTTAACTTTAAAATCTAAAATGTCCTGTATCTATTGCTCAGAACAGTCGTCTCCTACATAGGAAGCTGGAATTCCACGGGAATTTAGGTTAGAGACCTGATCTTTCATCAGGGAAATGAGCGGAACCACCACCAAGACGATGGAGTTGCTGTTCGCTTGATCTCCATTCAAACAATCAAACGCATACGGCGCTAGCTCGAAAGTCAAACTTTTCCCAGCTCCGGTTGGCGCAGAAACAAACACATCTCTTCCGGACAGATATGCTTCCAATGTTTTCTTCTGGTAATCACGCAATATTAGATATCCCGTGGCCTTTGAAGCTTCTGTAATGGCTTTCGCAATCGACCCCATATCGAATTTAACCGCAAGTCACGTTTCGTTGAGCATAGTTTGACAATTCGGTCCCAAGGGATATCCAGGGGACCTCTGATTGGTTAAAGCGCAGCGACCCGTTTTTGGGTCGCTAAAATTGGCGCCAATCAAGTCTGAAAAGTCCTTCGTCCGGCGGGTACTGAATAAACAAGACGTTATTAAAAAGCTGTATGTTCACCTCGTTAGACCTCTCAAGTGTGGTCTACTCATCAAGTTTATTTAAGCGATATGGCAGAGGCTGTACAACGTCGGGCGACTAAGCTCATGGTTGGGAATAGGATTTCTTACAAAGAACGTTTGAATAACACTGGTCTAATGTAGCTATCTTCTAGACGAATCTATTTACCCTTCATTTTTTTCATTCAAATGCCTGCATAGTTATTATGGCCTCGATATCTCTAATTATCTGCAGTTTTATAATTCTGAGCATGAACCCGATATTTTGAGGAACACTGAACTAACTTTTAAAACTAACTATGCAAGAACAGAATTATTTAGGTCGTCTTTTTTTCCTAGAGTTGCTCTTCTTTGGAATAATTTACCTCTAGTAAATTCTCAGCTCCGTCGGAGTTTTACGTCATATGGAAAATAGTGCGACAAGTTTAAAATTTTTCGCTTTGTAAAATTGTGGAAATAAAAATCGGCGGCAAAACCCGGTTTGAGAATTTACTAAAAGCAATTATTCCATTCGACCTTGTTGGATATGAAGTGATTATAACCAACTCGCGCTACGCGCTCGTTGGTTATTTTATTACTTCATATCCAACGCGGGCTCATGGAATAATTGTTATATATCTAGTTAGGAAGAGGGAATCACAAATCAATATCAAAAAAAGACCTAAGACTCTACTGTTTTGCTATTGATAGTAGAGATTAATGTAATTGTTATTTAATTTCAGTCAGCATTATTTTTGCTAACACATAATATTTACTATACTCGTTTTATGATACAGCCTTCATTATGTATATTTTATTCATGTCTTGTTTACATAATATTTTTCTTGGTGGCCTTTATCACCAGGGAAGTTCATTCCTGTTTGCTAGGTCTTCCAGCAGCATTTATTTATATGTTTGTACTACACATATTTATTCTGGCTGTAAAATTATAAGTAAAGGTACAGGAGCCTATTAGGGCTCCTGGTAAGTAAAGTACAAACCCTTTGTAACATAACACCTTCATATGCTGAAAGGGCAAGAGTCACGTTTCGGGTATTTGAAGTCGGTTGTTATGATAACAGTAGATGGACTGCGGTAACTATATCACGTTCTCGACGAGCTGAACGTCTTGCGTAAAGATTAAAAAGATAACAAACGCGCAGTCGGACAGTGTAAGTAACCGTGAGTTTTAAAAGCGTGGTACCCTATCGGAACCCGAATGCTATAAAGAAGCTAAACCATTAA